>CM059811.1:9960583-9963083 GCA_030435695.1 Brachymystax lenok tsinlingensis | reverse complement strand
CGCGTGAGCGCGCGAGTCTGGCGCGTGCGTGTGGCCATGAGTCTGGCGCGCGTGTGGCCAGCAGTCTGGCGCGTAGCGCTGAGTCTGGCGCGCGCGTGAGCGCGAGTCTGGCGCGCAGTGAGCGCGAGTCTGGCGCGTGAGCTGCGAGTCTGGCGCGTGCGAGTGAGTCTGGCGGCGTCTGTGGCGCGTGAGTCTGGCGCAGTCTGGCGCTGAGTCTGGCGGCGCTGGCGCGAAGTCTGGCGCGCGCTGAGTCTGGCGCAGTCTGCGCTGCGGCGCGAAGTCTGGCGGCGCGCAGTCTGGCGTGCTGGCGCTTGCGCTAGCGCTGCGAGTTCTGGCGGCGCTGAGTCTGGCGCGCGCGAGTCTGGCGCGTCTTGCGCGTCTGGCTGGCGCGCGAGTCTGGCGCTAGTCATGGCGGCGCGCTGAGTCTGGCGCAGTCTCAGTCTGGCGTGTGCGAGTCTGAGTCTGGCGTGTGTGTGCGAGTCTGAGTCTGGCGTGTGTGTGCGAGTCTGAGTCTGGTGTGTGTGAGTGTGCGAGTCTGAGTCTGGTGTGTGTGAGTGTGCGAGTCTGGTGTGTGTGAGTGTGCGAGTCTGGTGTGTGTGAGTGTGCGAGTCTGGTGTGTGTGAGTGTGCGAGTCTGGTGTGTGTGAGTGTGCGAGTCTGGTGTGTGTGAGTGTGCGAGTCTGGTGTGTGTGTGTCTGGTGTGTGTGTGAGTGTGGACCCACAGCCGGGCTTTGTCCCATTATAACAATGGCTGCTGGGTCACAATACAGGTGCTTTGAGAGAGGGCTTCAGCTGTGGACGGGCTGGAGCGACAGGAATGCTGGCTAACGCTCTGTCTGTTACAGAGGGAGAGGGGATGGGGGGGGTTGACACAGAACAACAGAGAGAGCGAGAGGAGGTGGACAGAGGTCTTTGGTTCATTGTTACGTCAGTTGACTTTGACCATAACAATCTCCTCGGACTCCCACCACTGTACCACAAAATCCCCCCCCCGGCAATAAAATGCCTGCATATTTCCACACAACACCCCCAGACCACCTGCATTACGACCTAGTCTGGCGCCTGGGTCAGTGTTTGTCCAAGCTAAATCTCTCTCTAAGGCGGGGTGCTTCAGCCCTCAACAACAACAGCCAGCCAGCATGATTTCACACACTATCAAAACTAAACACCACATGGGTTCATGTGAAACTTTTGATATCATCGATATGACAGAATAGAAGACAGTTAACCTACAGTAAGTCCTGAAAGTGAACATCACATGATCGTTTGAACCTTCTTCAGAACGCGGAAACAAATTAGAAACCCCTATCGTTTTGTTTTTCTCCGGGGTCTTGTTACTATGCAAGCTGCCAGGCTAGCTAGTGAATGTCAAGTCCATTTCATCATCATCATAGGCAGTGAAGCCACAACCAGAGGTAGCAGTGTATTTTAGCTGGGGTAGGGTTAGGCCTAACTGGGTTACACTGGGTTGTATTCATTAGTGCACACCGCGTAGCAAAACAGTTTACAACATAAACTACCAGTATTATAATTTTTTTAATCTGACAAATTCAGGTAGGTCCCTCCCCCTTTCGGCCCGTCTGGTTCGTGGTCAGGTCTGGGTATGAGGTTAATGATCAGGTCTTAAAATCAGCTTACAGGTTAAGTATCTCTGATTGGCCTGTAAGCCGATAGCTACTGTCTGTGGTACAACACAGGAAAACTTTTTAGCTAGCTTTGCCACTGTCCTGTCGGTCTCTCTATCCTCTCCAATTCCCATCTCTTTCACCCTTCTCTACCTCTCGCTTTCCTTTTTCTATCAAATCTGTTTCACCCTGTACCCTACCTGTTCTTTGGCAAAGGAGAGGGGGAGAGAGAAGAGAGAGGAGAGAGAGAGAGGTTGACCTGAAGACTGCTGAAGCCAGGTGGAGGAGAAAAAAGGAGAAGGAATTAGCTCCATTGTAGACTAATTAATCCCATTTGAAAACCAATTACTCTACTCTTCCTCACCCTTCCTCCCATCCCTCTAGTTGGGGACTTGGGGTCAGTTCCATCCAAGGGGCTCAAGTCCAATAGGTAGCCTAAATATCCTGATGAAATAGTGAGATGCATGAATGTTAATAGTGGTAACGCCATCCAGAGGTCAAATGTTTGATCATTTGACATCTGACAAAAAAGGTCTGGGCCGGGTTGCATAAAACATATTTAAAAAGTGAATTTCCCCCATAAAGTTTCCTTAACTTTAAGTCAATCAAGTGAAAAAGTTAGTTGTGCCCATGAGGTCCCTGAAGTGCTTCATTCAGAATGGATATCAAAATAAAGCGCATTTGTGGAGGTGAACGTTGCTTTCCTCTGTCCTGGTTTCAAAAGGAAAACCTCCACCAGCTAGCTAGCGGGCTAGCTACTTAGATACACAGTGGAAATTACACAGTCCATGGCTACAAAGCTAGCTGGCTACTCAGTTAGCTTGACATGCTAGAAACTAATAGAAATACTCAGTTAGCTTGACGTGCTAGAAACTA
>CM059811.1:9838083-9958083 GCA_030435695.1 Brachymystax lenok tsinlingensis | reverse complement strand
ACACACACTACACTACAGTAACACACACACACACACACTACACTAACACACACTACACTAACACACACACACTACACTAACACACACACACACTACAGTAACACACACTACAGTACAGTAACACACACTACACTACAGTAACACACACTACACTACAGTAACACACACTACACTACAGTAACACACACTACACTACAGTAACACACACACTACAGTAACACACACACACACACACACACTACACTACAGTAACACACACACACACACTACACTACAGTAACACACACACACACTACACTACAGTAACACACACATTATGTTAACGACAATACTATATTCTACTGGCTGACAAGGAATGGCCTTTATGGGGAGGTAGAATGACTAACCTTCCCATTCTGAATCTGTTTAGAAGTAGGAATATTCTAATTGATGACATCACAATTCCGGCATAACGGAGCCCGGCTAGTCTCTCAGCAAAATCCGAACAATAACTAGGCTATTCCACTGTCACTTTTAGACCAGGGATGAGGTCTTGTGGAGGGTTAGAGGTGCTAGGGGGCATCTCTAGGGGTGTCAGGAGGCGTTATATCATGTCCTGGGCTCTTCAGAGTGCCACTATTGGACATTCCAGTTTCATTCTGGGGGAAAAAAATGACATGGCATGTACCTAGAATGTACACACACACACACACACACACACCTCTCTCTATTATGCGTGGGAATACTTCAGAACAGATTTCAAAAATCTAAATCCCTTGGAGCTGATTTGCTTTGTTTTTTTTCAGTCTTTTATGTCCAACGATATAAAAAGCTTTGGAGTTGTTTTTCCCCTTAAGGCACATAGTAACCCAAGAATTTGATTACTCAATGTAGTCACCTCACATCGTCCTCCTCCTATCTGAATGTGGGAGAACATTCACTCCCCAGCAAGGCCTACAACGATCACACAGTCATTCAACATCCTCCAGCAAGGTGGCCCACGGGTGAATTTATTTGCCATTTTCTGAGAATAACTTTTTGTTTTTTATATTGTTGGACATAAGACTGTAAAAACACCAGGAAATCAGATCCAAGTGATTTTTGGAAAAATCTGTTGGCAAGGATTCCCACGCACAATAGAGAGACACGTGACCGTTTCCGCCCCACAGACTATCCGTTCAAGAAAAGAAAATCGGCCCGCGGCTGAATCTAGTTGATGATCCCTGTCCTAGAGAATATGAGAAAACATTCAGGCTTCCCACAGTACACACACACACACACACTTTACACCAGTAAACAGCTAGCTAGCCTGTTAGTCACTAGGCTAATATACTCCTACATGAGAAAATACCATGGCTTTGACAGGAGGCGTTTACCTATGAGTAACAAAGGACACACTAACATACAAGTCTATTTAGGCCTAATGAAACTACACAGGAATTGGCATTGCCATGGAAATGCCTAATAACACTACTTGAAGCAGTTGCTGTAACAGTAGTATTAGTATGCTAGCCTTACATCGTCTTATGCCATGGCATTGTTTGAATACTCGTTTCTGATTGGCGTTCTACAGCATTAATTATTTCCCTATAATGCATGGTATGTTTTGTTCGACTTTTGCTTTCAAAAAAAGCTCAGATTGAAAAAAGTATTGTTGAATTAGATTTTCATAATAGCAAGCAAGCTAGGACTGATGCTTTGGTTAGCTAAACTACCAAGTCTGTTTGGTTACCAAGGTAACTACCGTAGCTATCTAGTAGACGTGCTAGCTACTTCAGTGGATGTTGAACACATTTCTACCGGCAAATTAACACATTTCAAATTATAACTAGGGGGATCTATGAGTTCTCTGGAAAATAATGCAACTGTGGAAGGTCAGTCCGCTGGAACACACCTTCCACATCATTCATTATTTTCCATACAACGCACAGGCCCTCGTTGATGACCTACTATATATATATATTCAATGCAACTTATTATACAGCAAGAAACCAATTAATGACAGCGGTATAATCTACATCCACTAAAACATTCAAATTGATTTGACCTAACATCATGAGATTATATTAACATCTGTGTGCATGTATTTACATCAGAGAGAGAGAGACTTCAGGTTCAACACCAAACACGCTGGCACACGCACACAAGGGAAAGGTGATCCAGTTGCCTGTGCACCTTCCTGCTTTAGGGTCAATACATATACTGTGTCTCAAATGGCACCCTATTCCCTATACAGTGCACTCCTTTTGACCAGGGCTCAGGGTGCCATTTGGGATGAAGCATACACATGCCTACTGCTAGACTCAGCTCATAAATAACTGTCAGTCTGAAAATAAACCACTAAATATAGATGATGTGAAATAGGAAAGGGTAGCTAGCCAACACTATCAGCAGCAGCAGCTAGCCAGCCAACGCCCTCGCCAGCTCGCCAGCCAGCCAACGCCCTCGCCAGCTCGCCAGCCAGCCAACGCCCTCGCCAGCCCGCCAGCCAGCCAACGCCCTCGCCAGCCAGCCAGCCCGCCAGCCAGCCAACGCCCTCGCCAGCCCGCCAGCCAGCCAACGCCGCCAGCCCGCCAGCCAGCCAACGCCGCCAGCCCGCCAGCCAGCCAACGCCGCCAGCCGCTAGCCAGCCAGCCAGCCAACGCCCTCGCCAAACGCCCTGGCCAGCCAGCCAGCGCCCTCGCCAGCCAGCCAGCTAGCCAGCCAGCCAGCCAGCGCCGCCAGCCAGCGCCAGCCAGCCAGCCAGCGCCGCCAGCAGCCAGCCAGCCAGCCAGCCAGCCGCCAGCGCCAGCCAGCCAGCCAGCGCCCTCGCCAGCCAGCCAGCCAGCCAGCGCCCTCGCCAGCTAGCCAGCCAGCCAGCCAGCGCCCTCGCCAGCTAGCCAGCCAGCCAGCCAGCGCCCTCGCCAGCCAGCCAGCCAGCCAGCGCCCTCGCCAGCTAGCCAGCCAGCCAGCCAGCGCCCTCGCCAGCTCGCCAGCCAGCCAGCCAGCGCCGCCAGCCAGCCAGCCAGCCAGCGCCCTCGCCAGCTAGCCAGCCAGCGCCCTCGCCAGCTAGCTAGCCAGCCAGCCAGCCAACGCCCTCGCCAGCTAGCTAGCTAGCCAACGTCCTCAGCAACATCCACTACAGGACCTTAACTCAGCTCCAAGACCAAAACAACAAGTAGGCTCACACTGTCACACTATGAAGGAGGCCTTTGGATGTGGGATAGGAACAGGCGCAGCTAGCTAGCTAACACTTGCTACTCTATGTAAAATGGTTTTGCTACAACATGCCCTAATGAACAGGACCCAGTAGCCTACTTCCCTGTTTCAGAAGGTGCGCTGAAAGGGGCCTGGCTGGCTGCTGAAGGCAGGTCACAGGAAGTGTATTCCTGTGTGATGGTGCGTTTCCTGTGGTGCCCCGACACACTGGGCCAATTAGAGCACATCAAAGACCCTCCGCATGACTCCGCACACACACACTAGTATGACAGTGGAAACACTTCAAACAGTGACAAGCTTTATCGGAGAAGAGTGTTGGTTTTTCTATGGAACGAAACTAAGGAAGGACCTCGCCAAGGAGAGCAGCAAGGAGTCAATGCAGTGAACACAAACACACACACACACTCTCTCTTCTCTGGTGGAAACAAACACACAGGGGCAACTGCAGGTGAAGGTTTCTCCATAGTACCTGGCACCATTTGACCCACTTTGGCACAATGGCCAGGACCTGGGTCAATGAAGTGTGTGGAGTACAGTAAGTGAGAATCCCTCTGGCCAGGACCTGGGTCAATGAAGTGTGTGTGTGTGGAGTAGGTGAGAATCCCTCTCTTATCACTATTACCGTTTACACTGCAGGGCATGCCGACAACTGGAGGGCCAGCACGCACACACACAGACTAGTGTTCTCTCATCCTGGGATTTACTGTATTACCGGCTTAGTATAAACCCATTGGGTGTCTATCAGAATGCTAACAAAATTAGCACATGTAATAGCGAATTTCCATGGAGGCTGCTAGCTAAATATGTTAATGAGCACAAACGGGAAAAAAAAGAATCAAATTGCATAGACAGGCAGTCCAGCTCATTCATTCATATATATATATATATATATATATATATATATATATATATATATATATATATATATAGGTAGGAGCTACCAAATGTCCTTTTGTGGTGAGTTTGGACATTTACAAGTGAATGTGAACGAGAGACATTGTGCAAATGAACAGTACTGGCTCTATAGCAGCAGACACGCTGTGTCTGTGTGGAGTCTGGAGTCGCTATGGCAACGGTCCGGCCTGCTCTGCTCAGAGAAGATGGGGGAGGAGCAAACAGAGAGGAGAAAAACAAGGAAAGAAAACAAGACAGCAGTGGCAGCTGTACAGATAACTCCTCCAAAGGGCTGGCACTTCTCCAACACGTCAACAACAACAGAAAATACACAATATGACACCCCGTCACCTTATCAAGTCACTAACTTACTTAGATAACGTGACCCTTAAGTTTAACTGGCTAGTTAATGCAGAATTATTTGTTTTTCCAGACAAAAAAAAAAAAAACAACGCATAAGAAATATCTTGCTGCATTTTGTAAACCCAGATGTAAAATGCTTCCTATTGTAATTTCTGCTCGGCATCAGACTAACTTTGTGCCTCCGTTGCACTTCTCAACGAACGGGCGTTTTATCAGCAGACAGCTCTCTGACAGATGTGGAGCTACTTTTCTCTGGTAGAATGCTACCCCAACTTGTAGAAAAGGTCACGTAGCTGGCTACATTCTATGATAAACATTAATATGATGGCCATGCATCGTTTTTGCAAAACATACCTCGCTTTTTGATTTCATAATTTACTTGTGTGGCTGCCAGCCAAATAGTGTCGCACTTCTGTTATCTGACGAAAATGAAGCCGTTTCCTGCCGAATGTGTTGCACTAATGTATTTTATGAGAAGGAAAACTATAGTTGCACGTCCCTGATCACTCTACTGAAGCAAAACACTAGTTGACTGTCCATATAAAAGGAGACCCTGTCAATACACAGCTGGACTCACCTGCTACCGTTTTCTCCCATTGTGCTCTTTACAAACAAACACCTGACTGGTCAACTGTTCTGGGGAACTACGGTAAACTTCATCATGTTAATTAATGTGACAGGTGAAATGAAGAACGCCATCTGCTTTATCTCCTAACACACTGCACAAGTTGACTCCAGGTATTTACTTTAAAAAGTAGCTACAAATATTAAAATGTATAGAAAAACGTCAAAATAAATTTGTTCCAACAGTATTGACGGTATCGAAAAACCATCCTGTGACTATTTCCAAATACCCCAGTATACGTGATACCGCCCAAGCCTCACAGACACATGTACGCAGACAAACAGACCCACACACACACACACGTATGTACAGACCACACACACACATATAACTTACTCACCACACCCCACAATCCCTCTGTCACTCACCCTTGGACGTGGCATGAAGTCTATACTGCCATAGGCTCCGTTGTCCTCCGCTACTGGCACAGTCAGGTTACTGGCTTGGGGGGCATTGGGGGTCACCCCGGTACCATGCCCGGTGCCTCCCTGCTGCTGCTGGGGTATGGGTAGAGGGTTAGAGTCCCGGTCCTCTCTCAGCTCCAGGGCGATGTAGTTGAGTCCGTTCTGGTACCCCACAGACATGTTCCGGCACATCCGACCTCCAGGAGGACACCCAGATGAGGCTGAGGCCATGCCTAGATCAGAAGGCCCTGGATGGGCAGGGAGACCGGCCGAGTCCCCCCCTACCCCCTCAACACACATCCACACACTGTCAAAGGAGCCAGTCCACTTGGAGCTCTCGGCCAGATGAGCTACGTTGAGGGCCGAGGGGTTGGCTGAGCCCGAGGAGGGGTTGGGGTTGGTGCTGGAGCTTGTGGCTCCGTTTTCTCCGGAGGTGGAGGATGAGGAAAAGGTTTCGGAGCTGTGTCGGCGTCGCCCCTGGGGGTCCGCGCGTACCACCTTGATGGGCTCAGGCTGGGGGCTGGAGGAGGGAGGGGAGGCAGAGGTTAAGGTGGGGGGGTAGCAGCTCTCCATCAAACACAGGTGCTGCAGCATGGCTGTGGGACTACTCCGTAACCCCCGCGACTCCTCACCCCTGCTGAGGTTAAAGGTCATATCTGTGTAGTCATCTGTCCCCGTCCGCCATCGAGCTCCTGAAGAACCAGGGGCCCCACTCACGGAGGACCCAGCGGCAAGAGGTCGGATGTAGCTGGGTGGGTTCCAGGGAGCCACCAGAGAGGGTCTGGGAGACTTGTTCTTAGCCAGGCGTCCTCCATCTTCACCCCCACCTCCAACCCCCACCTCTACACTCATATAGTCCTGGTTCTGAGGATGGGGAGGGGAGCGGCGCTGTTCAGCAGAGCCCACTGAGGGTGAGCCATCCTGGGCAGAGAGAGGGCAGGACGTGGGGGGTCTGTAGCAGCCCCCAAACTCGATGTTGATATACTCTCCAGGGCTGGAGAGTACCTCGGCGGCGTCCGTTTCGCTGACCCTCAGTGACCCGTGGAAGCTGCGGCGCCCTAGGGGGAGGCGGTTGGGCCGGACCGGGGTAGTCCGACGGTCACCGTTAGCCGCTTGGTGGTGCACCCCGTAGGGAGGGGGCGGGTAGGCGTGAGGGAAGATGTGAGGGGTGTCTGACCCCCCACTACCAACACCCCTCGTCGTCACGCCCCTCTCGGCAACGTTGCCGGTAGCGACCTGGGAGAAGACTGGTTTCGCCGGGGAGCTCATGGGTACATACTCATCATGCTCCCTCTCTCTCTGCTCCCTCTCTCTTACAGCGGGGGCCTTGTAGGAGCGAGGCAGGGAGAAGTAAGGGCTGTAGCTGTATGATTTGGGGTCTCTCCCTTCAGGGTTGCTCAGTGCGTAGTATCCCCCCTCGTTGGAGAGCTTCCGTCCCCCTGCCGCGTCCGCTCCAACTCCTCCGCTGCTGCTGTACGACATGTCCATGTACTCTCCATTTTCGGGCCGCTCCACTATACTACTAGAACTACTGACACTACCTCCACCCAGACCCATGTTACTGCTACTGCTGTGGGGGCTGGGGGAGGCCTGGACTGGGGAAGAGGAGCTCCGCCCTCCTGGTAGCATCATCATGTAGCCGCGGGTGTCTGTGGGCTGTTGGGCTGAGCGGGGGGCCTGGGGAGAGTGGGAGGACTGGGGGTGGTGGTGGTGGAGAGAGGGGGAGCTGGGTTGCATAGGCATGTAGTCCGGTCCGTCACAAGGTGAGGCTGCCACCCCACACAACATGGGCATGTAGCCGCTGTCCTCCTTGGCCGGAGGAGGAGGGGGTCGGCCCTGGCTGTGCTCGGAGCAGGAGCTGTAGTCAGAGCGGAGGGAAGAAGAAGAGGAGGAAGGCTGGGTGATGCTGTCGGTGCGGCCGAGAGACAGGGCCTCTCCCACGGACACCGACTCGTCCAGCGAGAAGGTGGTCTGTGTCATCTTCTGGTACATCGTCACGCCACTGCTGCCGCCGGCAACACCCTGACCCCCGGGCCGCGTGAACGAGTGGGTCCGTCTCCTCAGGGACCTGTCGTCATCCGTCGACGTGCTCTCGTCCCGGTTGGGGGTCTCCGCGCTGCCAGAACTACTCGCTCCACCGCTGGCGGCTCCGAACACCTCGCGGTGCCAGCCCATGGCCATGTAGTCGCTCATGCAGTTCTCCTCTCTGATTGGTGGGGTGTTGCCAAGGGAATCAGGAGTGTTGCTCCGGACCCTGAAGTAGCGGAAGTCCCCAGGGCTGGAGCCATACTCATCTGAGGAGTTGAAGCCTCCATCGGAGGGGGAACCGCAGATGGATGCTGAGGAGGGCCGGGTAAGAGTATCGGAGACCGAGCCGTGCCCGCTGCTGCTGGACACGCTGACGGGGGAGGTGGTGGAGGGGAAGTGGGAGACGGGGAGCGAGGCGGAGCGGGCGTGGTAGGTGGACCCTGGTAGTGCCCTGGCGTAGCGCCCTACAACCCCGGGGCTTCCGGTATTCCCTGCCCCTACCCCGCCCTCCTGGCGCCCCAGGTGTATCCGGGCAGTGTTCAGGTGGATCAGGCTACCGGTAACGGATCGGAATGGCCGGTTCATCGTCCCCTCACCCTCGCTTGATGTTCGGAAGCGATAACCGCTGGCGCCAGAGCTCTTACTCGACGGCGGAGTCCCGACCACCGACTCGGTCCTGGAGCGGCGCTGGAGACCTGTCTGGCTCGGAGGCAGGTTACCTAGGTGACGGCGGGTGGTGATAAAAGCGATGGGGTTGGAGCCAGAGGATTGGCTCTTGCTCCTGGGGCGGATCTCGGCGAAGGCCTTCAGAGCCTTCATGGTCTCCAAGATGGTCTCGTGCATGTTCTGGGCCACTACAGAGTCATCTACCTGCATCCATATCTCCCCAGGGCCTATAGAGGACGACCGACCCACCTCCATGAAGAAGAAGCTTTCTGAGTGTCCACAGCGTCTGATGTTCATCAGCTGAAGGTTGACACATGGCGTCTCAGAGTTTAGTTTGACCAGGTGGATAGTTTTAGTAGAGAGGCATAAACGATACACACCTGTGAGGTTCTTGGTCTGACCCAGCCCTTTGGGTTTCACGTTCACCTGCCACACCTCTTTGAAAACCGTACCTGGTGTGACTGTACCGTAGCCATCATCCAACTCGTCCGAGTCTAGATGCCCCTTTTTCCCCTCACTCATCAGTTCACTCAGGGCTACATACCAGTCATCTTGTTCCTGCTCGTTTTCAGCTACAATAGCAAAGTATTCATCCTTAGTGTAGAGGGCTATGAGGTGTTTGTTTTTGGAATCTGCTCTTTTGTTGACAGTGAAGCATTGATACAGATAGATCACCCTTTTCGGGGGAGAAGGGGCGACCGTACCGTTTGCAGCGGCCGCAGCAGCAGACCGCAGGCTATTACGGAATTTTTTCTCGCTGTCATAGTACTCCAACCGACTGAGGCCTAGGTGGCTGGCCGCCCTCAGCACGAAAAACCTCTTGTGGCCGTGTTTCTGTTTCCGCAGATAGCCACACTTTTGAATGTCGTCCACTATACCTTCTGAGGTTGCCACGCTAACATTAGCATTCGCGGCTAGTTGTATCGCGGCCGACGCCGCGTTTACCGACGCAGCGAGTGCGTGGTGGCTAGCAGCGGGGTCCTGATGTACCAGGTTCAAAGACGACGACGAGGCTTTCCTTACCGGGGACTCCGTGATGTTTTCAACAGAGAGATGAGGCTCCGTCGCCGCCTGGTAATGGTGCGACAGTGGGTGTTGTTGTTGTTGTTCTTTGGGCAGCGAGCTCAGGGGGTAGTGATGGTGGCTGGAGGGCGGCAAGTGCTGATGGAAACGCGCTTCGCTGCCCCCGACGCCACCGATATTCAATAACGGGGAAGGGGGTTCCCCGACCGAGGTGTCGCCATCATTGGCTGCCGCTGGTTTCGTCCCGATGCCCCTCTGTTGCGTCTCCACTAACAACATAGCGGCTTTGCTTTCTTGGTAATTCGTGAAATTTGCCATCTAGAGAACACAACCAAAGGTCACTTTACCTAAGCCGTGCTGTGGACCTAGACCCCATTCTTGTTTTGGAGACGGGCTCCGACTGGCGCTGCTGTGGCTACACGGCGCGATGGGTAGCCACAATACGAGCATAAATGTATGTTGGTTCTGTTTGAAAACGGCCGGTCCGGGCCTCTTCGTCACAAACAGGTATCCAATGTACGCTTTTCGGAAAGGAAGCCCACCGTGTGAAACATTTCCCCCGTTCAACCCCGTTTCTATAATCGTTAGCTCCCAAGCTAGCAATCAGTCCCCTTCTCCCTCTGTACACAAGTCTGCCGAGCACAAACAACACGTGACTTGCGCGTACTCATAAGCAGGAGGAACAATGAGCGAGTCGGGGCTTCTCATTGGACGTTCAGCGAGATTGACAGGAACTGACAGGTAAAAGAGCCAATAATTGAGGGTGATTCGTGTTTTACGTCAATACGGTCGACTAATGATATCGCACGGAGTTTCATTGAGGTAAAAAGAGGAGGGTCAATGATTATCGGTAGAGTGATAGGCGTTCGTTGATGCTACCACTCTCATTGGACAATATGGTTGATTGACGCTGAGGTTATCTAATCACAGTGTGACCACATGGACCATTGGCTGTGCTGTTTTAGTTTGCAAATTTCATATTGCAAGTTTATCCTATGCTATCTATTTGTAGGCATTGAAGGCCAAATGTGCCCTAAAACCTTTCCTTATCTCCTAGCACTTTGGTATACTTTGCAGATCCCAAAGAACTGGATAGGTGTAAGCAACATGGCAGGGACTACCCTTAACCTGTTGGAATGCTATGAATACCACCTATCCGTGTTATTTCAGGACCAATATTCATAATGTGCCTAAGAGTTAGTTAACCTTTATTTAACTAGGCAAGTAAGTTAAGAACAAATTCTTACTAGGTCGTCAATGGCCATCTTATTCATCCCTTTACATTTGTGTGTATAAGGTAGTCGTTGTGAATTTGTTAGATTACGTGTTACATATTACTGCACTGTCGGAACTAGAAGCACAAACATTTCGCTGCACTCGCATTAACATCTGTTAACCATGTGTATGTGACCGATAACATTTGATTTGATTTGAAAAGGCAAAGGCCTCCTGCGGGGACGGGGCTGGGATATATATTTTTTTAAATAAATAAAATAAAAAAATATAGTACAAAACACACATCACGATGAGTAAAGGTGCTGATCTAGGATCAGGTCATCCATCTCCATAACCGTATTAAAAAAGATCAGCTCTCCTGCTCTGAGACGCTTTATGCACGATCCCTGATATGCAAAGATGTTTTGAAATCTATTCATATTGTTTAGTTTTGCTGCATTCCTTTTATGATTCGTTATTTGCTTGCTGTAGTGGTGTGAATCCTCATGACTCAACATGCACGGCTAGGTATTTATTCAGGCGCTTGAGAAATCATTTACCTGTGCCCTGTCTGGTCAAGCCCCAGAGATACAGGGATGGGTGTAAAGCATCATAATAAGTTATTCATTCTATCCAAACACCTCACTTGTTAAAGAGACAATCAGCAGTTAAAACAATAACAAAGCTTACTCCCCAACACTGTTTCGTTACAAAGCAGGGAGATGGGTCTGGAGAAAAGTAACCACTTTGTTTACAGTTACTTTATTTACAAACATTGTCATAAAACATTATATTTTAGGTTCTGATGGGATACACATGTTGAACTAAGCTCACGATCAATTTATAAGTTATATTCTTCAAGAATCAATGGGTACATATTGTAAATGTACAGTCGTGGCCAAAAGTTTTGAGAATGACACAAATATTAATTTTCACAAAGTCTGCTGCCTCAGTTTGTATGATGGCAATTTGCATATACTCCAGAATGTCATGAAGAGTGATCAGATGAATTGCAATTAATTGCAAAGTCCCTCTTTGCCATGCAAATGAACTGAATCCTCGGAAAACATTTCCATTGCATTTCAGCCCTACCTCAAAAGGACCAGCTGACATCATGTCAGTGATTCTCTCGTTAACACAGGTGTGAGTGTTGATGAGGACAAGGCTGGAGATCACTCTGTCATGCTGATTGAGTTCGAATAACAGACTGGAAGCTTCAAAAGGAGGGTGGTGCTTGGAATTATTGTTCTTCCTCTGTCAACCATGGTTACCTGCAAAGAAACACGTGCCGTCATCATTGCTTTGCACAAAAAGGGCTTCACAGACAAAGATATTGCTGCCAGTAAGATTGCACCTAAATAAACCATTTATCGGATCATCAAGAACTTCAAGGAGAGCGGTTCAATTGTTGTGAAGAAGGCTTCAGGGCGCCCATGAAAGTCCAGCAAGCGCCAGGACCGTCTCCTAAAGTTGATTCAGCTGCGGGATCGGGGCACCACCAGTACAGAGCTTGCTCAGGAATGACAGCAGGCAGGTGTGAGTGCATCTGCACGCACAGTGAGGCGAAGACTTTTGGAGGATGGCCTGGTGTCAAGAAGGGCAGCAAAGAAGCCACTTCTCTAAAAAAAAAACATCAGAGACATACTGATATTCTGCAAAAGGTACAGGGATTGGACTGCTGAGGACTGGGTTAAAGTCCTTTTCTCTGATGAATCCCCTTTCCGATTGATTGGGGCATCTGGAAAAAAGCTTGTCCGGAGAAGACAAGGTGAGTGCTACCATCAGTCCTGTGTCATGCCAACAGTAAAGCACCCTGAGACCATTCATGTGTGGGGTTGCTTCTCAGCCAAGGGAGTGGGCTCACTCACAATTTTGCCTAAGAACACAGCCATGAATAAAGAATGGTACCAACACATCCTCCGAGAGCAACTTCTCCCAACCATCCAGGAACAGTTTGGTGACTAACAATGCCCTTTCCAGCATGATGGAGCACCTTGCCATAAGGCAAAAGTGATAACTAAGTGGCTCGGGGAACAAAACATCGATATTTTGGGACCATGGCCAGGAAACTCCCCAGACCTTAATCCCATTGAGAACTTGTGGTCAATCCTCAAGAGGCGGGTGGACAAACAAAACCCCACAAATTCTGACAAACTCCAAGCATTGATTATGCAAGAATGGGCTGCCATCAGTCAGGATGTGGCCCAGAAGTTAATTGACAGCATGCCAGGGTGGATTGCAGAGGTCTTGAAAAAGAAGGGTCAACACTGCAAATACTGACTCTTTGCATCAACTTCATGTAATTGTCAAGAAAAGCCGTTGACACTTATGAAATACTTGTAATTATACTTCAGTATTCCATAGTAACATCTGACAAAAATATCTAAAGACACTGAAGCAGCAAACTTTGTGGAAATTAATATTTGTGTCATTGTCAAAACTTTTGGCCACGACTGTATAAGTCCAAAAATGGATGTAGCAACTGCTGATTGCCCTTTTAAGTAAATACACATCAGTAGTGTCTTTGGTCATAATTAGGGGCTCTATTCAATCAGATCTGCTTTGGCCGACATCCACATAGCAGTTGCTTTGATGGTGTCTGAGGTGGAACTGTGTTAGAGCTGTCAAATGCACAACTGGCTTTCTGCATTATCTACTAAAGCGGACATTGCCATTGGCTGCACAGAGTCACATTGACATAAATCCCATGCATCCATGTTTACAAATTCGAACACTGTAATGTGAGATGTAATCTACACCTCCATTAGGAACACTGGAATGTGAGATGTAATCTATACCTCCATTAGGAACACTGGAATGTGAGATGTAATCTACACCTCCATTAAGAACACTGGAATGTGAGATGTAATCTACATCTCCATTAGGAACACTGGAATGTGAGATGTAATCTACACCTCCATTAGGAACACTGGAATGTGAGATGTAATCTACACCTCCATTAGGAACACTGGAATGTGAGATGTAATCTACACCTCCATTAGGAACACTGGAATGTGAGATGTAATCTACACCTCCATTAGGAACACTGGAATGTGAGATGTAATCTACACCTCCATTAGGAACACTGGAATGTGAGATGTAATCTACACCTCCATTAGGAACACTGGAATGTGGGATGTAATCTACACCTCCATTAGGAACACTGGAATGTGAGATTTAATCTATACCTCCATTAGGAACACTGGAATGTGAGATGTAATCTACACCTCCATTAGGAACACTGGAATGTGAGATGTAATCTACACCTCCATTAGGAACACTGTAATGTGAGATGTAATCTACACCTCCATTAGGAACATTGGAATGTGAGATGTAATCTACACCTCCATTAGGAACACTGGAATGTGAGATGTAATCTACACCTCCATTAGGAACACTGTAATGTGAGATGTAATCTACACCTCCATTAGGAACACTGGAATGTGAGATGTAATCTACACCTCCATTAGGAACACTGGAATGTGAGATGTAATCTACACCTCCATTAGGAACACTGGAATGTGAGATGTAATCTACACCTCCATTAGGAACACTGGAATGTGAGATGTAATCTACACCTCCATTAGGAACACTGGAATGTGAGATTTAATCTATACCTCCATTAGGAACACTGGAATGTGAGATGTAATCTACACCTCCATTAGAAACACTGGAATGTGAGATTTAATCTACACCTCCATTAGGAACACTGTAATGTGAGATGTAATCTACACCTCCATTAGGAACATTGGAATGTGAGATGTAATCTACACCTCCATTAGGAACACTGGAATGTGAGATGTAATCTACACCTCCATTAGGAACACTGTAATGTGAGATGTAATCTACACCTCCATTAGGAACACTGGAATGTGAGATGTAATCTACACCTCCATTAGGAACACTGGAATGTGAGATGTAATCTACACCTCCATTAGGAACACTGTAATGTGAGATGTAATCTACACCTCCATTAGGAACACTGGAATGTGAGATGTAATCTACACCTCCGTTAGGAACACTGGAATGTGGGATGTAATCTACACCTTCATTAGGATGATAGAAAACCTCATTATTTCGTTGAATGATTTTTAAATGTTAGCGTAATCATTTCTATATAGTCTACACAAGGGTTCCCCAACTGGCAGCCTGCGGACCGAATTTGGCCAACAGGTGTTTTTATTTGTCCCCCAAAGTTTTTTTTAGCAAAAAATCAAAAATAAACAAATATTTATTTGTATTTTTTATTGTTGGACATAAAACACTAGGAAATCATCTTCAATTGATTTTAATGTAAGAAATCTGTTCCCAAGTTATTCCCATGCATAACAGAGAGACACCTGATCATTTAACATAAGCAAGGTTTGAAATTATGATGTTTCAGTAAAACATTATATCTGTCTGGGATTCTTGCAGTCAGTTTGCAGTCTACAAATTATTTGTAATTAGGTTCCAGCACGTCACTGAATCTAGTTGATCATCCCTGGCCTACACTTTCTCGTTCTGAATTTCTAACGCGAGTGGGGTCGTCGTGTGGCTTTGTGACAATGATCGCAAGAGCAGCTGCTCAGCGATTTGATTTGAAGGCTCCATTGCAGTTCCACTACCTCTGACACCACCAACACGTCTGCTATGCGGGTGTCTGCTATCTCTAACTCTTGATCTCATTGAATCTAGGTCTATATTATGGGAACATTACAACATTTGTTTCAAAATATGAGTCATTTTTTAAAAGTCATTTTCAGATAAAGTTTTAAGAGACGATTCTGTGCAATTGATTCAGCGATACATTTTCTGGTAACATATAAGGCATGATACCAACTAACTTTTTATTTAATTTAATAGTCTTAGTATTGCATGGGCGCCGTTTACTGGTTACCTTAGTGCATTACTGTAGGTCTGCTTCCCGTTGTGCTTTAGGTGTGATGCCATTTTGCAAAAATGGGACCCCAAAAAAGATGTTGTAAAATACGGTCATTTGACTATTAAGAAATACTTTGAGCAATAAAAATGCAATTGGGTGTACTTTAAGTTTGTATTCTTATCTTTTAGTATTCCTTCAAGGAAGCATTTCCTTGGACGTGTATACCATGTGCATACCCCGTTACATCCGACTAATACAACTTGAAACTATTGTGTATTGTTGGGTTATTTTTTCCCAAAGTGCATGAACATATAACTGAAATAGAACAGTGGTGGATGGGTTTCCACAAGTGGAAGATATACTAAACTGCGCTGAATAGTATTAGCAGTTTACCTAATTTCCATATTTACACATATCATGCTATACCTCCCTGCCCAATCCTCACCCGCCATCCCTTTCCCTCCCTCCTCCCCTTTCACCCCCTCACACACCACTAAACCCCAGATTATATAACAGTTCCCTAGACAAAAGCACTCTAGTCTCCTCTCTTTTATGCATGACATTTCAATATAGTTCATTGATCATGTCAAACCGGTGTGTTTAGTGCTGGGCAGGAACTAAAACCTGCAGACCTCATATTTTTGCTCTGCTCACTCAGACGTACAGTAAATGGTACTGTACTGTTGACACCTGTGGAGGCTGGGTGGGAGAAGCTATTGGAGGAGGGGCTCATTGTAATGGCTGGAATATAATTAATTTAGCTCAGTTGGTAGAGCATGCCGCAAGCTCCAGGATGGGAGTTTGATTCCCACGGTGGACCAGTACGAAAAAAAGTGTTAAAATGTATGCACTCACTACCGTAAATCGCTCTTAGTCTGCTAAATGACTCAAAAGTAAAATGTAAGCATATGGAAACTATCTTCCATTCCATCCATTACAATGAGCCTGTCTCTCTATATCTCCTCCCACCAGCCTCTACTGGTAGACAGATACATATTGCCAAACAGCAGCGTACTTTCATATAATGTAGTGCCTGGCTGTAACAAAAACCTGCAAAACCCAGTAGGATCTGGAACCCTGATTTAAAGTAAATGGTACTGTACTGTGGCTTGATATATATTCCCAGGCACCATATCTCTACGAGCAGGTTTATAGTGGGATTACAATCCGTCCCCTCCTGTACATGATGTTCTAGGAGCAGACAGACTGGTCGGGACAGGAATAGAGCAGTAGATAATCCCAATCCCAGTTGCATTCTGGGTCCCCATCTTCTGCGTCTGCTCTGTCTGCCATCAGAGGGCGCTGTAGTCTAATTAAAACTGTTTTTGTGAGACTAAAGGGACTTTTTTGGCACGCAAACCGACTAGCCAAAATTTTAAACTGATCCTTGCCTTAACCCTAGCCTTAACCAAACCCTTAACCCTGACTCTAACCTAATTATAACCTATTCTAAAATTAAAGATTGGTTTGCGTGACAGAAAAGTCCCTTTAGTCTCTACCGATTAAAACCTGTGACATGGGGAGTGGGGACAGTACATGGGAGGACGGTAGAATAAGTTACCTCTACTAACCACCGATACAAATTGTTTTCATAATTGATAAGGCTATTCGGTTTACCTCTGTGTATCTCATTTGAATGCCATTCAGAATACCAAAAATACAGTATTTGTGATCTAGCAAATACGTTTATTGTAACTGTGTGCCGTCTTTTCATCATTGAACTATATAACCATAGTGTAGACCTACATATTGTCTGAGTCCCCACATACGGGGCATGAAAGTGCATTACTGTGGGTTAACTGACCAGTAGTGACAATTATCACATTTGTATTGCAAGCCATGCTAACAAGTTACAGTACACGATTATACATAAATACAATCAACACCGGTAAACAAAAAAAATATTATATTGTGTTGAATTGGTTATAATACAGGCATGTTGAAAAATGATGATGGAAAGGATTATTCAGAAAGACATCCGTACAGGAATGTTTGTGCGTTATCAGAGTGCATGTTTGTGCTTCGTCAGAGTGCATGTTTGTGCTTCATCAGAGTGTATGTTTGTGCTTCATCAGAGTGCATGTTTGTACATCAGAGAAGTCCTACAGGTGATATTTGATGGATTGTCTCTCACATACAAAGTGTCTCAGTGAGCACATACTATACATAACAGCCCCTTCTAGGCCCCACAAATGTACTCATTCATTTAAACATCTAAAGCCTTTTGTGAGTGATTCAACAGATGTGTTCTACATGTTACAGAAACGTATCACTTATATGGGGATTGTTACACCTGCAGTGACCTGTCACTGACCCGTCATATGTTTTGCAATTGTTGTTTTTTGCACTGCATTGTAAGGAAACCTACACCTGTTGTATTCAGCGCATGTGACAAATACAATTTGATTTGACCTATGCGGTTCAAAATTCTGGGAGAGTTTTCCTGGAAGAGTCTGAGGTTTATATTAAAGAACATCAACATAACACAACATGCAAGAACAAAAAAAAGCAAAGCTTGCGTTTCAGTAAGTCAGCAGACGGACAGAGCATGCTTCCTCGAAACGTGTGAATGCAGGGAGCATGACGATCAAGAGAGACTGTTTCGTCAGGGCACGAAGAGAGGAGGATGAGAAGGAGGAAATTAGGAGGAGAAGAAAAGCAGGAAGAAGCATTTGAGCAAAGCGTTCATGGGACACCAAGCAAGTAGACTTACTGGACAGATCCGATCCGTGGTTTACTGAGTAACACAGTCCTACTGATAGTCCTAATAATAGTCCCTGGCCCAGGTGACTCATCGTCCTACCTTCCGGCAAGATGCTTCATATTTAAAACAAGCTGCAGTAATCTCTACACAGCACATCCTTTCACTTCCCCTTCCCCGTCACACACACACGCAGGCACATGCAGACGCAGGGGCACGCATACACTGTTGCTTGGGAAATGCATGAGCAGACACTTGTAAGCACCCCTTTCTGAATATTCACCAATATATTCACCAATAACTGCAGACACAAACTTGTCAGTGGATCCTCTTCCTCCCTGCTGTTCCCTCTTCGTTGACCATGGAGCGATAATAAGGATCCAAGGCTCATAATGGACACAGAATCAGTCTGAAAGACCGTTAGCCATAAAAGCAAAAACATTTACGTCCATACGATAGTCAATTAGAGATCCTCATTGGTCAGCCCCGAGTTCCATTGGTTCAAAATGGAGTCAAACTATGCCTTTGCTGTAGCTCCCATGATGCCTCTTTCTGGCTAGGGTCAAAGGTCAGTGGTGGTGCATCATGAAAGCTGATTGGTCAGTGGTGGTGCATCATGACGTTGTCGTCGTCCACCATGGTGACCATAGCCACCGTTCTGACAGTGGAGATCTTCTTCACGGCCTTCTGGAGGAGCAGCTTGAAGTCCTTGATCTCCTGGACAGACCTGGAACACACAAAATACAACAAAGAAAGAGAGAGAGATTTAGCCCAGAGTGTGTCCTCCTAACGTGGCTTACACTAGGGGTCAGTCAGTTCCAGGCCTCGATGTCCAGCCGCAGTACTGCTGGTCAGATTCAGACCTGGGACACCAAGCGAGTAGACTCACTGGTCAATTGATGACATTAAAGAATACATCAATGAACTACCAGGGAGAAGCAGTGCTGTGGACCCAGTTAAGGGTTAATATATGTTTCATGAAACGCCAACTCTGTTAAATATGATATAAACATTATAATGGTATTGGCATCAACTTATAAATATGTAACTACTACACAAAAGTTAGTGAGTTTTCAGGAACAAAACTTATGGGACGAACAAAGACAACATACAAAGACAGGGTAACATACAGTACAAACAACAACATATCTGGGATTCCACACTGTAGGCAGCAGTCTATCTAAGCAGCTCACATAACATAGTAACTATATAGTAGCTACTTGTCCCAGCCAACATATGAACTATATAGTAGCTACCTGTCTCAGCTGACATTAAACATAGTAACTACATGGTATCTACATGTCCCAACCAACATATTAACTATGGTAGCTACCTGTCCCAGCTCACATAACATATTAACTTCATGGTAGCTACCTGTCCCAGCTCACATAACATATTAACTACATGGTAGCTACCTGTCCCAGCTCACATAACACATTAACTATATGGTAGCTACCTGTCCCAGGTCACATAACACACTAACTATATGGTAGCTACCTGTCCCAGCTCACATAGCATAGTAACTATATGGTATCTACCTGTCCCAGCTCACATAACATATTAACTATATAGTAGCTACCTGTCCCAGCTCACATAACATATTAACTATAGTAGCTACCTGTCCCAGCTCACATAACATATTAGCTATAGTAGCTACCTGTCCCAGCTCACATAACATATTAACTATATGGTAGCTACCTGTCCCAGCTCACATAACATATTAACTACATAGTAGCTACCTGTCCCAGCTCACATAACATATTAACTATATGGTAGCTACCTGTCCCAGCTCACATAACATATTAACTATATAGTAGCTACCTGTCCCAGCTCACATAACATATTAACTATATGGTAGCTACCTGTCCCAGCTCACATAACATATTAACTATATGGTAGCTACCTGTCCCAGCTCACATAACATATTAACTATATGGAAGCTACCTGCCCCAGATGTATCAAGATCTCTGCCTTCCCAAGGGTAGTTATGATAGGATCAGGATTATTTGCTCCATTAAAAAACATAATAGTCCTCTCATACCAGTATATTAGCTAAAATTATATTGAAATACTCAGAATCAAATCTTCACATATCACTGTTTACAAGTGAAACTTAGGCCGGGATTGAATCAAAAGTGCATTGTCGAAAACGCACCTTTGATTGAATCCCGGCCTCAAACTTGTAAAGTAGAAGAACTGATTTGATCAGTGACCAACAAATTAAAATGAACGGTGTTGGGTGGTAAACCAAACCAAGTTTAATTGAGTTTTATTTATTGAACCTTTATCTAACCAGGCAAGTCAGGTAAGAACAAATTGTTATGTACAATGACCGCCTGGCAAGTCCCAAACTACAGCAAGTAAAAACGTCACCAAACAAGTAATGTTATACATTTTCCATGCATAACATTACCTTATGTAATTCAGTTATTCTTCTTTGTAAGCTGTTGCAGTTTCTCAGCTTTTTTCTTCTTGTATCTCGCTATCTCCTCCATCTGCAGGCCATGAGCCATTTGCCTGTGGAAACGAACCGGACACAGAGGCAGGATCAACAAGAAAAAGGCACAGACAGTGGAGGAGAGACAGCGGAGGGAAGGGAGGATGGTGTTCCTTACCCTTTCTTGAATTCAGGGGGGACGGGGAGAGGTTTCTCAAAGTTGTCCTTCCCTATGAGCCAGTAAGTCTCCTCTGTTCCTCCTTTTCCCTGTGGAGAGGAGAGAGTAGAGGAGGAAAGGATAGGGAGAGGAGAGAGTGAGAGACAGAGAGTTCAGTAGGGAGTTCTAGGGAGTTCTTGGTAGTTCTAGAGAGTTCTTGGTACTTCTAGGGAGATCTGAGCTTACTGTATGCAACATGATGGTGGTCCCAGGTATAGTCAGTCTTTTGTCGCTTACCTTCAGGTCAGTTTTGCCTCTCAGTTGCACCTTGTATCCTGCCTTGAGTTCCAGCAGGATTTTAACTGTGCTGTTATGGACATGGATTCTGTAGGCTGCAAATACAGGCGGCAGGACACTCACAAAGTCAAAATCACATAGACACTCTCTAGAGAAGCTTCATGGCTCTTTCATGCAAATTCATAAAAAAAATAGAACAGAAATTCCTTATTTACATAAGTATTCAGAACCTTTGCTATGAGACTCAAAATTGAACTCAGGTGCATCCTGTTTCCATTGATCATCATTGGGATGTTTCTACAACTTGATTGGAGTTCACTTGTGGTAAATGTAATTGATTGGGCATGACTTGGAAAGGCACACACCTGTCTATATAAGGTTCAACAGTTGACAGTGCATGTCAGAGCAAAAACCAAGCCATGAGGTCGAAGGAATTGTCCGTTGAGCTCAGAGACAGAACTGTGTCGAGGCACAGACCTGCGGAAGAGTACTAAAAAATGTCTGCAGCATTGAAAGTCCCCAAGAGCACAGTGGCCTCCATCATTCTTAAATGGAAGAAGTTTGGACCCACCAAGACTCTTCCGAGAGCTGGCCAGCCGGCCAAACTGAGCAATTGGGGGAGAAGGGCCTTGGTCAGGGAGGTGACCAATAACCCGATGGTCACTCTGACAGAGCTCCAGAGTTACTCTGTGGAGGTGGGAGAACCTTCCAGGAGGACATCCATCTCTGCAGCACTCCACCAATCAAGCCTTTATGGTAGAGTGGCCAGATGGAAGCCACTCCTCAATAAAAGGCCTATGACAGCAGACCATGAGAAACAAGATTCTCTGGTCTGATGAAACCAAGATTGAACTCTTTGGCCTAAATGCCAAGCATCACGTCTGGAGGAAACCTGGCACCATCCCTACAGTGACGCATGGTGGTGGCAGCATCATGCTGTGGGGATGTTTTTCAGGGACTGGGAGACTAGTCAGGATCTAGGTAAAGATAAATGGAGCAAAGGACAGAGAGATCCTTGATGAAAACCTTCTCCAGAGCGCTCAGGACCTCAGACTGAGATGAAGGTTCACCTTCCAAAAGGACAATGACCCTAAGCACACAGCTAAGACAGCACAGGAGTGGCTTTGGGACAAGTCTCTGAATGTCCTTGAGGGGCTCAGCCAGAGCTGTGCAGCAACGCTCCCCATCCAACCTGACCGAGCTTGAGAGGATCTGCAGAGAAGAATGTGGTAGAAACTCTGCAAATACAGGTGTGCCAAGCTTGTAGTGTCATACCCAAGAAGACTCAAGGCTGTAATCACTGCCAAAGGTGCTTCAACAAAGTACTGAGTAAAGGGTCTGAATACTTATGTAAATGTTATATTTCAGTTTATTGTTTTTTATAAATGATCAAACATTTCTAAAAACCTGTTTTTGGTTCGTCATTATGGGGTATTGTGATGTCATTATGGGGTATTGTGTATAGATTGATGAGGTTTTTTTTTTTGCAGTGCATCGTGTATTAAACTTACGCATCCCAGTGGACTCCATACGAGAGGCTGTGGTGACAGTGTCTCCGAACAGACAGTATCTAGGCATGGTCAGTCCCACCACACCCGCCACACACGGACCTACAAGACACACACACACACACAATAGATAAGGCACTGTGTGTTTTGGGGGCGTGTGCGTTCATATGTACAGTTGAAGTCGGAAGTTTACATACACCTTAGCCAAATACATTTAAACTCAGTTTTTCACAATTCCTGACATTTAATCCTACTAAAGATTCCCTGTCTTAGGTCAATTAGGATCACCACTTTATTTTAAGAATGTGAAATGTCAGAATAATAGTAGAGAGAATGATTTATTTCAGCTTTTATTTCTTTCATCACATTCCCAGTGGGTGAGAAGTTTACATACTCTCAATTAGTATTTGGTAGCATTGCCTTTAAACTTGGGTCAAACATTTTGGGTAGCCTTCCACAAGCTTCCCACAATAAGTTCACCACTCCTCCTGACAGAGATGGTGTAACTGAGTCAGGTTTGTAGGCCTCCTTGCTCGCATACGCTTTTTCAGTTCTGCCCACATATTTTCTATGGGATTCAGGTCAAGGCTTTTTGATGGCCCCTCCATTACCTTGACTTTGTTGTCCTTAAGCCAAGCTTTAACTTCCTGACTGATGTCTTGAGATGTTGTTTCAATATATCCACATAAGTTTCCTGCCTCATGATGCCATCTTTTTTGTGAAGCGCCCCAGTCCCTCCTGCAGCAAAGCACCCCCACAACATGATGCTGCCACCCCCGTGCTTTGCGTTTGGGATGGTGTTCTTCGGCTTGCAAGCCTCCCCTTTTTCCTCCAAACATAACAATGGCCAAACAGTTCTATTTTTGTTTCAGTAGACCAGAGGACATTTCTCAAAAAAGGACGATATTTGTCCCCATGTGCAGTTGCAAACCGTAGTCTGGCTTTTTTATGGCGGTTTTGGAGCAGTTGTTTCTTCCTTGCTGAGCGGCCATTCAGGTTATGTCGATATAGGACTTGTTTTACTGTGGATATAGACACTTTTGTACCTGTTTCCTCCAGCATCTTCACAAGGTCCTTTGCTGTTCTGGGATTGATTTGCACTTTTCGCACCAAACTACATTAATCTCTAGGAGACAGAATGCGTCTCCTTCCTGAGTGGTATGACGGCTGCGTGGTCCCATGGTGTTTATACTTGCGTACTATTGTTTGTACAGATGAACGTGGTACCTTCAGGCGTTCGGAAATTGCTCCCAAGGATGAACCAGACATGTGGAGGTCTACCATTAGTGTATGTTAGTGTATGTTAACTTCTGACCCACTGGAATTGGGTCAGTGAATTATAAGTGAAATAATCTGTCTGTAAACAATTGTTGGAAAAATGACTTGCGTCATGCACAAAGTAGATGTCCTAACCGACTTGCCAAAAGAATAGTCTGTTAAAAAGACATTTGCGGAGAGGTTGAAAACGGGTTTTAATGACTCCAACCTAAGTGTATGTATACTTCCAACTTCAACTGTATGTGTGTGTACCCCCTGTATCTCTCACCTGAGTGTACCCCCTGTATATCTCACCTGAGTGTACCCCCTGTATCTCTCACCTGAGTGTACCCCCTGTATCTCTCACCTGAGTGTACCCCCTGTATCTCTCACCTGAGTGTACCCCCTGTATCTCTCACCTGAGTGTACCCCCTGTATCTCTCACCTGAGTGTACCCCCTGTATCTCTCACCTGAGTGTAGTCCTATGCGTATCCGTACAGGTACATCAGGCATGTGTCTCATCTTGAAGGTGCCCACAGCACTGAGGATGTCTAGCGCCATGTTGGATATCTCTGCCGCGTGACGATCTCCGTTGGCAACCGGTAACCCTGACGCCACCATGTAGGCATCGCCTATCGTCTCCACCTACGGGTAGAGAGGAGGACGGGTGGGTAACATTTTGATTGGTCAATTAACTTCAGGTGATATATACAGTATATATATATACAGTACCAGTCAAAAGTTTGGACACACCTACTCATTCAAGGGTTTTTCTTTGTTTTTACTATTTTCTACATTGTAGAATAATAGTGAAGACATCAAAACTATGAAATAACACATATGGAATCATGTAGTAACAAGAAAAGTCTTAAACAAGTCAAATGTATATTTTATATTTGAGATTCTTCAAAGTAGCCACCCTTTTCCATGAAAGCTTTGCACACTTGGCATTCTCTCAACCAGATTCATGAGGTACTCACCTGGAATGCATTTCCATTAACAGGTGTGCCTTCTTAAAAGTTAATTTGTGGAATCTTTTTCCTTCTTAATGCATTTGAGCCAATCAGTTGTGTTGTGACAAGGTAGGTGTGGTATGCAGAAGATAGCCCTTTTGGTAAAAGACCAAGTCCATTTTATGGCAAGAACAGCCCAAATAAGCAAAGAGAAATGACAGTCCATCCTTACTATAAGACATGAAGGTCAGTCAATACAGAACATTTCAAGAACTTTGAAAGTTTCTTCAAGTGCAGTCGCAAAAAACATCAAATGCTATGATGAAACTGGCTCTCGTGAAGACCGCCACAGGAAAGGAAGACCCAGAGTTACCTCTGCTGCAGAGGATAAGTTTAATAGAGTTACCAGCCTCAGAAATTGCAGCCCAAATAGATGCTTCACCGAGTTTACATAACAGACACATCTCAACATCAACTGTTCAGAGGACACTGCATAAATCAGGCCTTCATGGCCGATTTGCTGCAAAGAAACCACTACTAAAGGACACCAATAATAAGAAGAGACTTGCTTGGGCCAAGAAACACGAGCAATGGACATTAGACCGGTGGAAATCTGTCCTTTGGTCTGATGAGTCAAAAGTCGATTTTTGGTTCCAACAGCTGTGTCTTTGTGAGACGCAGAGTAGGTGAATGGATGATCTCTGCATGTGTGGTTCCCAGCGTGAAGCACGGAGGAGGAGGTGTGATGGTGCTTTGCTGGTGACACTGTCAGTGATTTATTTAGAATTCAATGCACACTTAACCAGCATGGCTACCACAGCATTCTGCAGCGATACGACATCCCATCTGGTTTGCGCTTAGTGAGACTATCATTTGTTTTTCAACAGGACAATGACCCTACACACCTCCAGGCTGTGTAAGTGCTATTTGACCAAGAAGGAGAGTGATGTGCTGCATCAGATGACCTGGCCACCACAATCACCCGAACTCAACCCAATTAAGATGGTTTGGGATGAGTTGGACCGCAGAGTGAAGGAAAAGCAGCCAACAAGTGCTCAGCATATGTGGGAACTCTTTCAAGACTGTTGGAAAAGCATTCCAGGTGAAGCTGGTTGAGAGAATGGGTGGCTACTTTGAAGAATCTTTAATATATATTTTTTTTATTTGTTGAACACTTTTTTGGTAACTACATGATTCCATATGTGTTATTTTATCGTTTTGATGTCTTCACTTTTATTCTACAATGTAGAAAATAATAAAAATAATGAAAAACCCTTGAATGAGTAGCTGTGTCCAAACATTTGACTGATACTGTATATATAAAGGGAAATGTACTGGGCAGACCAAAGCCAATTAGGGCACTGTTAAGAATCCCTACAGGAAGTTTTAGCAGTAGGTAGTAACTTTGCTCCAGATTCTTAGTTGTAGGGCTTCTGCTGAGTGTCATTGTGTGATTAAAGTGTGGTTCACTACAGTTCCTTGTAAATGCACATTCTCTCTCTATCTCTCTCTCTCTCTCTCTCTCTCTCTCTCTCTCTCTCTCTCTCTCTCTCTCTCTACCTTATAGACGTCGTGGTTTCCAATGATGGCGTCAAACAGCGTGTAGAGGTCGTTCAGAAGGTCAACCACTTCGATGGGCTCGCTATTGGCTGAGATGGTGGTGAAGCCAACGATGTCACTGAAGTACAGCGTCACGTTGTCAAAGTACTCCGGTTCCACTGTACCACCCACCTTCAGGGCATTCGCAACCGTCCTAGGAAAGAGAGGGAGTGTGTGTGTGGGGGTTTGTGTGTGTGTATGCGTGAGTGAGCATCTGAGTGAGTAGTTTCTCATTCTTTTGTTTCTCTACCTCCAGCTCCTCAGTCCTCTCTCTGATCAGCTCCTCCAGTGTGTGTGTGTGTGTGCGTGTGTACTTACGGTGGCAGCATCTGAGTGAGTAGTTTCTCAGTCTTCTGTTTCTCTATCTCCAGCTCCTCAGTCCTCTCTCTGATCAGCTCCTCCAGGTTAGAGGAGTACTGCTCCAGCATCCTCAACATGGAGTCTATGATGTTGGTCTTCCTGCCCTTGTTGATGTTCTTAAACTGGAGACAGAGAGGGAGGGGTAGAAAAAGAGAGAGAGAAAGAGAGAGAGAGAGACAGGAAGATAAGAGGTGTGAGAGAGGTGGGAGTGGACGAGAGAGAGGGAGAGAGAGAGAGGAAGAGAGAGAGAGAGAGGTGTGAGAGAGGTGGGAGTGGACGAGAGAGAGGGAGAGAGAGAGAGGAAGAGAGAGAGAGTTTGAGTTTCTGGAACACACACACACAGATTTGAAGGCATTGTATAACCCACCCCCACCCTCTGTACCAGGTCAAAGATCTCGTCGAAGCATGGCCGTCTGTCTGGCTCTTCGTTCCAACACTGTTTCATCAGCTGGATACACTCCATAGGGGCATAGTCAGGGGAGACCACCGGACGACACAGAGGAGGGGGTTTACGGATTTTCTGGATCAACTCTGGAGGACAGGAATCAGAGGGCAGAGGTCAGAGGACTATTCAGGTAAATTCATCTTTCCTCAATTCCTCCTCAAAACTTATTGGAGAAGAAGGTTTGAGGGGAGGGGCCTCAGATCTTCTCCTCCAATATGGTTGCGATGGAGGCGATGAGATAGAATTCAAGGAATCACAGAAAGACATTTAGATAGAGCTAGTCATATCCAATTCAAATCAACCTTCTTGTTTCACAATGGCAGAAACATCTAATGGAGAGGGACAGGTCTTACTGACAGATGGACTATCCAAATAAAGTGTTACCAAGAAGTCTCTTACCTGCAAAAGACTGCCCCATCATGCATAATAGTGGGCCCCTCATGACAACTTCTATTACCTGTAGTACAGGTGTACTCTGGGTAATGTAGTCTCTTACCTGCAGCAGACTGCTCCAGCATGTAGAAAGGCGGGCCTCTCATGACCACTTCCTGCATGATGATGGCGAAGCTGTACACGTCTCCATGGAGACTGCCGTAGAGACCAGGGGAGGGGCCCCGCAGAATCTCAGGGGCAGTCCACAACAGGTCTAGGAGGGATGGGCACACACACACGAAGAGAAACAAATAAACACATTCTGTACATAAACACACTACTGTTATATGCACTTTTTTTATCAGACAGAACCCTGTCCAGACGGAACCCTGTCCAGACGGAACCCTCTCTAGACGGAACCCTCTCTAGACGGAACCCTGTACAGAACTCTGCCCAGACAGACGGAACTCTGTCCAGACGGAACCCGGTCCAGACGGAACCCTCTCTAGACGGAACCCTCTCTAGACAGAACCCTCTCTATACGGAACCCTGTACAGAACTCTGCCCAAACAGACGGAACTCTGTCCAGACTCAAGGCAAAACTCTCTCCACTCCTCTCCAGGCTACTCACCCTCTGCAGGAGGTTCTGTGTAGGGGAACTTTGCTGCCTCTAGAACCTCGTTGTATCCGTAGTCAGAGATCTTCAGGACGAAGCGTCCGTCCACCACACAGTTCCTGCTCTTCAGACGACCGTGATACAAGTTCCTGTGGTGCAGGTACTTCATACCCTGGGGGAGAACACGGAACGTAGAACTCAGAGACAGAACACTGGAGATAAGCATGGAAGCCAGACATGCTCTTCCACCTTACCTCATTCACTTTACATCCCTCCTTCTCCTCCCTCCCTACATCCCTCCTTCTCCTCCCTCCCTACATCCCTCCTTCTCCTCCCTCCCTATATCCCTCCTTCTCCTCCCTCCCTACATCCCTCCTTCTCCTCCCTCCCTACATCCTTCCTTCTCCTCCCTCCCTACATCCCTCCTTCTCCTCCCTCCCTACATCCCTCCTTCTCCTCCCTCCCTACATCCCTCCTTCTCCTCCCTCCCTACATCCCTCCTTCCCTTTGGCTGAGGCACTTTCAAAATCTCCTGCCTTTCTCTATCCCCTCTTCCTCCTTCCTTTCCTAGTCATGCCTCCATCCCTCCCTTCCTCTCCTCACGTTAATAAGGTCTAATAGTAGAGATGACTTGAACATCCCCTCCTCTCCTCTCCTCTCCTCTCCTCTCCTCTCCTCTCCTCTCCTCTCCTCTCCTCTCCTCTCCTCTCCTCTCCTCTCCTCTCTTCTCTCCCTCTCCCTCCCACCATAACCTCCCTCCCTCCACCCAACCTTAATAAGGTCCAGCAGTAGGGATGACTTGAACATCCAATCCAGTTTGACATCCTCATTGAGCAATAGGTCTTCCATGCTTCCCCTGGTGCAGAATTCGGTTACGATGGCAAACACTCCACAGTCGTGGAAGAAACCCAGGAAAAGGTTAATGTTCTCATGACGCATGTCCTTCATCTGGGGGGGATTGGTCAGGGGTTAGAGATTAGGGGGTCAGTGCAGATTGAAGTAGGAATTGTATCGAGTTTGGCAACAGGGTGGAGAACTACTGACAGTACAACAACAGAACAGCATCACTGATAGAATTTTCTCAAATAATACATTATAGAAAACTATACCCAGGGATATGAATAAACATTAATAAATGTATATTTCTAAGAGAAAACCCACCAATTCAAACACGTCACTGGTTTTGGGGTTGATATTCCTGAACGCTCCATGAGGTAGTCTCTTCAGCCACGCCCAGTCTCCCTGGAGAAAAAAACAACAACATTTTATTTATCTATGGTATCAAATATTCAAACAGCACATACAAGTATGTGTCAGTTTGTTTGTAGGTGGCTCCAAATCTATCTTATTGAAGATATTGGGCCATAATAGTAAAGAATTTCCACCCTCAGATGTTCATCACAAACATGTATTTAATTAACGCAGTTTGTCATAACAAATCAATTAACCATTTGATCAATCAATCAACCATTCTACTCTTCTACTCTCATCAACCATTCTACTCTCACCTCATAGAGGACGACATTGGAGTTCTCGTAGGTAGCAGGTGATTGTTCAGAGAAGGGGGACGTGAGGCTGTGCTGTGAAAGGCTCGTCAGAGAGACTCCACTGATCTTTCTGTTACTGTCTATACTAAGCTTCTGAAATTGTTAGAGAGTAGACATCTTAGTTTAAGTTTCACTACAACATGTATTTATTTATTTAACCTTTATTTAAACTAGGCAAGTCAGTCAATAACATGTACCCCTGCCCCCAACAGGTCTGTAGCTCTGTACATTCAATTATTGTTTTTTTTATAAAAGAAATATAAACATTTTGCAAATAGAAAAGCCTCAAATGAAAAAGCAACAAAAAAGGTTTCTTAAAAGTTGAAGAAGTAAATTGTCTCTTTGAATATTTAACTGCATTGGTCTATAACTGCTGACCTTGTTGCTAAGCGACGGGTTGATAAAGGTGACGTCGTCAAGGGTGAGCAGGATCTTGTTGGGACCCCGGAACAACCGGATGTGGTTGATGCGTCGCCTAGAAAACAAGAGACAGAGACATAAACAAAGAGAAATGGATGGTTGACCTCATTAAGACCATAACCAATAGGTTTATGTTACACATTCACTCTAGGGGTCAAGTTGTAGAGCTTTACTTGATGCAGTAGGTTAAAATAAACAAGACGAAACCCATCTGGACGAATCCCAGGAGGATCCCAACAGCAGAGAACAGATCCACACCTGGGGAAAACATTTCAGCAATTTTTCAATCGTTTTGGTGTTATTTTCACAAGTATTTTCAAAACTCTTAAGTACAAAACTGATAACACTTGTAATACCTGATAACACTTGTGCATTCATTTGAGTTTTACACATCTTTCACCCCTGAGTCATTCATGCAAAATCAAAGTTTTACGTGAAATACCATGAGAACATTTAGAATAGTCAGCAATACATCATTTTAACTAACATTAACTCCTTAGGGCTAGGGTCCCATTTTCAGAATTTTCGCCTGTTTGATGTGCCCAAAGTAAAATGCCTGCCACTCATGCCCAGAAACTAGGATATGCACATAATTAGTACTATTGGATAGGAAACATTCTGACGTTTTTAAAACAGTTAAAATAATGTCTGTGAGTATAACAAAACTGATATACCAGGCGAAAACCCGATAAATTTCTGTCCGGAAATCATTTTTCCTTTGACATTTCCTGACTTTGAATGCCAGTTTATTGAAATAGGACTGAGGTCGCAGTACCTATGGCTTCCACTAGATGTCGAGAGTCTCTGGACAGTGTTTTAGAGCGTTTATAATGGAAGAGAGCCAAAAGGTTGTCGATTTTGTATGACATATATCAGGATATTCTTTCTGTCTAGTGCATGAGATACCCGGGAGCACGCAGCACGGTGTTTACCTTCTGTATCGTGTAGGTTATTATCTGAGTGAAATATAATAGCCAATATAGATAAATGGATGCCTAAGGATAAATTATAAATGATGTTGGATTTGTTTGGGAAAAGTTGATAGGTATAATTTGAACGCATTCTCTTCACTGTACAACGGGCGAGTAGACTGGAAATGCTTGGTGGACTATCTGAACATAACGCGCCAACCAAACGGAGATTTATGGATATAATAAATGACTTTTCTAACAAAAGAACCATGTATTCTCTTGTTTGGACACTTGGGATGCCCTCAGCAGAAGTTCTTAGAAAGGTAAGAGATTTATTTTAGCTCTTATATGGGTTTTGTGAGACCTGCGCTGGATATGAATTTATGCTAATGTTGAAAACATGTGGGGTGCTATCCTCAAACAATCAAATGTTGTGCTTTCGCCGTAAAGCCTTTTTGAAATCTGACAACGCTGTGATATTGCCAAGAATCAGAGCTTTTGATGATTATTGCAACACTTGTATATTGATGAATGTTAAATATTACTAATTTTTATTTTGAATTTGCTGCGCTTTGTTTCCTCCGAAAACGAGCCCGCTCACGGGATCGGATCCCTATTAAGTCCAATAGCAAAACATACAAGATACACGTTTTAAAAACTGTTATTTTTGAAGTGCTGAATACACACATATTAGATGGTAAATGTAATTTTCCATACAGTACTACAGTACATACAGTACAGACAGTGCTACAGTACATACAGTACTACATTACTACAGTACATACAGTGCACACAGTAGTACAGTACATACAGTATTACAGTATATACAGTACTACAGTACTACAGTACATACAGTACATACAGTACTACAGTACATACAGTACATACAGTACTACAGTACAGACAGTACTATAGTACATACAGTACTACAGTACAGACAGTACATACAGTACATATAGTACTACAGTACTACAGTACATACAGTGCATACAGTACATACAGTACTACAGTACTACAGTACATACAGCACATACAGTACTACAGTACTACAGTACATACAGTATTTGACTATAACTTTACATGCACAATTCTTTACATAATTTGCATCTAATGGCAGGTTGTGAGCATGTTGAGAAATATGTCAGTTTTACAGTTTCCTTATACAATACATACAGTACTACAGTACATACAGTACTACAGTACAGACAGTACATACAGTACTACAGTACATACAGTACATACAGTACTACAGTACAGACAGTACTACAGTACATACAGTGCTACAGTACAACAGTACATACAGTACGTAGGTCAAATAGTCAGATATATTGGTATTGTAAAGCAGTCGGCTACTGTAAAAATGTATCACGGTGTTATATTGCCCTTTCTGCACCATGGAAAATTGTACGATATCACCTTTTCTACGTGACTTGTCAACTGATACAGTATCACCTGTCTCTCTGCTTGGAATTCATCAGCTTACAGTGTATCAATGAAATACAGATACTGGCCGGAATGTATTATTATATACTATATAATCCCAGGTATTTCAGCAGTGCATTGTACACTATACTATAATGGTAGCACATAGGGAGTCTTTCCACTTTGTCCTATTGAAGCACACTGGCTGATGGCGAATGATGATGTAGTATTCACAGCCACATCCATACATGATTTGGTTTTACTTTCCAACATAAATTGATGTCAAACTGAATCATTTCTGAGGTAAATATATAGAATGTTACAGTGTTCAGCAGTTATTAACAAACTATATATACGTTAATCATACTACACCAGCTCTGACGCTCGTTGGATGTGGCAGAGCTTGCAAACCATTACAGACGGCAAAGGGAAGCACAGCCGAGAGCTGCCCAGTGACACGAGCCTAGCTACTTCTATGCTCGCTTTGAGGCAAATAACACTGAAACATGCATGAGAGCACCAGCTGTTCCGGAAGTCTGTGTGATCACGCTCTCCACAGCCAATGTGAGTAAGACCTTTAAACAGGTCAACATTTTGCAGGGCCAGACGGATTACCAGGACGTGTACTGTGAGCATGTGCTGACCAACTGGGAAGTGTCTTCACTGACATTTTCATCTCTCCCTGTCCGAGTCTGTAATACAAACATGTTTTTTAAGCAGACCACCATAGTCCTTGTGCCCAAGAACACTAAGGTAACCTGCCTAAATGACTACCGACCCGTAGCACTCACGTCTGTAGCCATAAAGTGCTTTGAAAGGCTGGTCATGGCTCACATCAACAACATTATCCCAGAAACACTAGACCCCCTCCAATTTGCATACCGCCCCAACAGATCCACAGATGATGCAATCTCTATTGCACTCCACACTGCCCTGTCCCACCTGGACAAAAGGAACACCTATGTGAGAATGATATTCATTGACTACCGCTCAACGTTCAACATCAACATCATAGTGCCCTCAAAGCTCATCAATAAGCTAAGGACCCTGGGACTATATACCTCCCTCTGCAACTGGATCCTGGACTTCCTGACGGGCCGCCCCCAGGTGGTAAGGGTAGGTAACAACACATCCGCCACGCTGATCCTCAACACAGGGATCCCTCAGGAGTGTGTGCTCAGTCCCCTCCTGTACTCCCTGTTCACTCATGACTGCACGGCCAGGCACGACTTCTATACCATCATTAAGTTTGCTGATGACACATCAGTGGTAGGCCTGATCACCGACAACGATGAGACAACCTATAGGGAGGAGGTCAGAGACCTGGCTGTGTGATGCCAGGACAACAACCTCTCCCTCAACATGATCAAGACAAAGGAGATGATTGTGGACTACAGGAAAAAGAGGACAGAGCACGCCCTCATTCTTATCGACGGGGCTGCAGTGGAGCAGGTTGAGAGCTTCAAGTTCCTTGATATCCACATCACCAACAAACTAACATGGTCCAAGCACACCAAGCCAGTCGTGAAGAGGGCACAACAAAACCTATTCCCCCTTCAGGAGACTGAAAAGATTTGGCATGGGTCCTTAGATCCTCAAAAGGTTCTACAGCTGCACCATCGAAAGCATCCTGACTGGTTGCATCACTGCCTGGTATGGAAACTGCTTGGCCTCCGACCGCAAGGCACTACAGAGGGTAGTGCGATGGCCCAGTACATCACTGGGGCCAAGCTTCCTGCCATCCAGGACCTCTATACCAGGCGGTGTCAGAGGAAGACCCTAAAAATTGTCAAAGACTCCAGCCACCCCTAGTCATAGTCTGTTCTCTCTGCTCCCGCACGGCAAGCGGTACCAGAGTGCCAAGTCTAGTTCCAAGAGGATTCTAAACAGCTTCTACCCCCAAGCCATAAGACTCCTGAACACCTAATCAAATGACTACCCAGACTATTTGCATTGCCCCCTCTTTACACCACTGCTACTCTCTGTTGTTATCATCTATGCATAGTCACTTTAATAACTCTACCTTCATGTACATATTACCTCAACTAACCGGTGCCCCCGCACATTGACTCTGTACCGGTACCCCCTGTATTTAGTCTCACTATTGTTATTTTACTGCTGCTCTTTATTTACTTGTTACTTTTATTTCTTATTCTTATCCGTATTTTTTAAAACTGCATTGTTGGTTAGGGGCTCGTAAGTAAGCATTTCACTGTAAGGTATTCGACGCATGTGACTAATACAATTTGATTTGATTTATCTAGCCATTACATCATTTTGGTTCAGTAGTTATCAGTTTTGAGCAGTTTGATTAACTGATAGTTAATTATACTGTTAACAAATGGCAAGAAAATCATGTCAAAAGTGAAGTGAATATTGCATTTTGAAAAAGCAGATACTGAGATTGAATATGCATCCAAATTAAAAGAATGATTTGGTGAATTTTGTTTGTTGTTCTCAGTCATTTGAAAATGCTCTTAGTGTTTTGAAAAATACGCCATTTTGATGATCTGTTCTGTGAAAATGTACCACAAACAAAGGGATTTAAAGAAAACGGTGTAACTTTATGTTACTAATACCATGCTTTATGTAAACTATGCATCAAGGAACATTTGAATGGGTCTGTGTGTGTCTGTGTGTTTTTGCCTATCTGTGTGTGTGTCAGCATCTGTGTGTGTACCTCCAGTGCAGATGATGCCATTGATGAACCAACAGTTGGAGTCAGTCTTGGGGGAGATACCGTGTGGGAAGTGGATATCTCTACCCAGGAACCTCACCATGTCAGCAGCCATCTCTATCCTGTACAGGAATGGGTTATGGTTAAAGTCGCACTCCTGTCTCCTTTTCACCTCATTTAACACCTGATTTACATCTCAATAGGTAATCCAGGTCAGTCATAACATCACAAGTGGTGGGGGCTTTCCTCTTTTGTCCTCTAATGCTCCTCTATAGTTCTCTAATGCTCCTCTATTGTTCTCTAATGCTCCTCTATAGTTCTCTAATGCTCCTCTATTGTTCTCTAATGCTCCTCTATTGTTCTCTAATTCTCCTCTATTGTTCTCTAATACTCCTCTATTGTTCTCTAATGCTCCTCTATTGTTCTCTAATGCTCCTCTATTGTTCTCTAATTCTCCTCTATTGTTCTCTAATACTCCTCTATTGTTCTCTAATGCTCCTCTATTGTTCTCTAATGCTCCTCTATTGTTCTCTAATGCTCCTCTATTGTGTTCTCTAAGGCTCCTCTATTGTTCTCTAAGGCTCCTCTATTGTTCTCTAAGGCTCCTCTAGTGTTCTCTAATGCCCCTCTATTGTGTTCTCTAAGGCTCCTCTAGTGTTCTCTAATGCTCCTCTATTGTTCTCTAATTCTCCTCTATTGTTCTCTAATACTCCTCTATTGTTCTCTAATGCTCCTCTATTGTTCTCTAATGCTCCTCTATTGTTCTCTAATGCTCCTCTATTGTGTTCTCTAAGGCTCCTCTATTGTTCTCTAAGGCTCCTCTAGTGTTCTCTAAGGCTCCTCTAGTGTTCTCTAAGGCTCCTCTAGTGTTCTCTAATGCTCCTCTATTGTGTTCTCTAATGCTCCTCTATTGTGTTCTCTAATGCTCCTCTATTGTGTTCTCTAATTCTCCTCTATTGTTCTCTAATACTCCTCTATTGTTCTCTAATGCTCCTCTATTGTTCTCTAATGCTCCTCTATTGTTCTTTAAGGCTCCTCTATTGTTCTCTAATGCTCCTCTAGTGTTCTCTAAGGCTTCTCTTTTGTTCTCTAATGCTAGTGTTCTCTAAGGCTCCTCTATTGTTCTCTAATGCTCCTCTAGTGTTCTATAATGCTCCTCTGTTGTGTTCTCTAATGCTCTTCTATTGTTTTCTAATGCTCCTCTATTGTTCATTAAGCAAAGGGGGAAGGCCGATGACATCAGAGAGCACCATCAGATTAACTCCGTGAGTGGGCTACTCCATGAAGTATGCAGTTCTTTCTAAAAAAAAAACTATTTTGCTCACAACATATTTTTTACCCTTAAGTGTGTGTACTTTACTGTATTTATAAGTGGGATTTTGTTTTTTAACAGTTAAAGTTCAAACATAGCTGGAGTGCGTCTTTAACATTAGTAGTACAAGTGCTAACCCTTACCTCACCATGCCAGAAACATGTCTATCCTGTAGAACAGGGGTGTCAAATATACAACCCACGGGTGGTTTGAGTTTTTTTTTTTAAATGGACGAACTCAATATACAGTGGTGTAAAGTACTTAAGTAAAAATTCTTAAAAGTACTACTTAAGTCGTTATCTGTACTTTACTTTACTATTTATATTTTTGACAACGTTTATTCCACTACATTCCTAAAGAAAATCATGTACTTTTTACTCCTTACATTTTCTCTGCCTCCCAAAAATACTTGTTACATTTTGAATGCTTAACAGGACAGGAAAATGGTCCAATTCACGCACTTATCAAGAGAACATCCCTGGCATATTATAGAGATTACATTTACTTTTGATACTTAAGTATATTTAAAACCAAATACTTTTTAGACTTTTACTAAAGTTTTACTAAAGACTTTTACTCAAGTATGACAATTGGCTACTTTTTCCACCACTGTTTAAAAAGACTCAAAACAAATGGAAACTTTATATAAATGATAACGGACATATATTCACACAGTGTCTAGCTCACTGTGTCACGCCCTGGCCATAGAGAGCCCTCTGGGTTCTCTATGGTGTGTTAGGTCAGGGCGTGACAAGGGGTTTCTAGAGTTTTCTATGTTTTGGTTTTGTGTGGTTCCCAATTAGAGGCAGCTGTAGTTCATTGCCTCTAATTGGGAATCCTATTTAGTTTGTTCTCTCCCCACCTGTGTTTGTGGGTTATTGTATTTTGTTAGTGCATGTGTTGTGTGCGCTACATTGATGTCTGAGTCGGTTCATCCTTTTGTTGTGTTGGTTCCAGTTTATAAAAATTATGTGGAACTCCACTCATGCTGCGCCTTGGTCCAGTTCTTTTGAAGGAGATCGTGACACACTGATAATCACCAAAATGAAAGTTAGATAGTCAAAGAGCATTCAAAAACTCCCAAAATGAAGGTTAGAGGAGTTTTTTTGTGCTAATTTTGACGGCGAGGAAATATAACCTCATTGAAGACAGAATGTGGCACCTGGGGCAAAATGAGTTTGATACTGCTGCGTTAACCACCAATATCACCAACATACTATGTTACCATATAACCGTTATTCTAACCTCACCATGTCAGCCACATGTCTGTTCTATACGGATGCAGTAGTGCTAGGGTCACACGCACACATACGAAATCTCCCGTCCTACCTGTGTGTGGGCCTGAGGTCCCAGGTTTTCCCGTCTGTATCCAGTACAACGTAGTCAGCCAAGCCGGCTCCAGACATGTTAGTCATCACAGGGTGGCTGAAGCCCTGGAACAGTTCACAGAACTGTTTAGACAGGGATAGGGTGTGTGTGTGTGTGTGTGTGTGTGTGTGTGTGTGTGTGTGTGTGTGTGTGTGTGTGTGTGTGTGTGTGTGTGTCAGTCAGGGTGGCTGGAGCCCTGGCAGAGTTCAGAGTTAGGTAATAATACAGCCTGAAAACATGGTTAAAACTATCATGTTGACATCATGGACGGTCAGTCCGTCAAAACATGGTTAAAACTATCATGTTGACATCATGGACGGTCAGTCCTTCAAAATATGGTTAAAACTATCATGTTGACATCATGGACGGTCAGTCCTTCAAAACATGGTTAAAACTATCATGTTGACATCATGGACGGTCAGTCCTTCAAAACATGGTTAAAACTATCATGTTGACATCATGGACGGTCAGTCCTTGCATCCATATTTCCATCTATAACTTTGTGGTTGCATTTCTCCAGCATCAAACTTCAGCTGTTTCCCCCAAAAGTGGTGGGGTAACCACTTTCTTGTTGTTTGAATCCCAGATTGCCCCTTTAAATCATCAGTGTCCATGTATCAAACTAGCCCAGGTGGCCAGTGCCCAAATGTGAATACAGTATTGATACATATATGTCATTGTACATTAAATCATCCATGTACCTGGAAGGCCAAGTTGTGGGTGTGTCGGGCCAGGTTCCCCCCAGAGAGCCACTCCCCTGAGGCCTGGACACTGTGGACAGCATGGGCCATGAACAGCACGGAGCTGTAGATGGTGCCAAACAGAGGAGACACCTGGAGAGGAGAGATGGGCGGGAAAGTGAGATGCAGAGAGGAAGTTCAAGATGGTGAACAACGCATAAATAATGAGGCGTAAACCTATTCAGATCCATGTTTGTAATCTCAGTCCAGACGGTTTTCCGCAATCCTTCAAGAATCAAAGAATGATGCTTGGTTGGACTTTGAAAGTATTCTTATTTTTCAACGTATCGTACCACACACAACCGTATACACACACACACACACACACACACACACACACACACACACACACACACACACACACACACACACACACACACACACACACACACACACACACACACACACACACACACACACACACACACACACACACACACACACACACACACACCCTGTATGTATTTACCTGTGTTGGCTTGACATTCCCTGCTATCTCTCCCCTGTTTATAGCCTCCTGATAGGCCTGGTAGAAAGATGTCTTGGGAGAGTCTATAGTGATTGTCAACACTGCATCGTAGGCCTTTAAGTTAAATGAATGAATCCATTTTATTTGCCAGATTTCGAACACATTAAAATTAAAATCAGACTAGTAATCATCGTATTAGATGGGCAACAGAATAGACAGCTAGGGCGAGATGGGTCAATCCGCACATACAATTCAACTGAAAATACATACACTATGCAACGAATACGCTTTACATATGTTGACACACAACAATTACCAAGACTGATCACCTTGAGTAGCTTGCTGTTGCTCCTCAGGGCAGGGTAGGTGACGTTGTGGTAGGGTAGGCTGTAGAGTAGGGTGTCATAGGGTAGGAACACCAGGGATCCCTCTGTCAGTCTCATGTCCTGGGCTGTTTCTAGCAGGAGCTTCTGAGGTCCCCCTCCGATCAGGGCAGAGTGCATACACATGATCACCACTAGGGGGGAGTAACGAGAGAATACAGAGGGAAAGTGGAAAGACAAAAGAGAAATAGCTTATAATCTTTTTTTTTTTTTTGGGAGGCTTATTTTTATCCTGTTACACACAAGTGTGTAATGAAATGTGTCTTGCATATCCCAACTCCCCTTGAGACACCCGCAGGGAGTGGGGTCATGATTGTCCAGCGCCCCTGGAGCGATTGGGGTCAAGTGCCTTGCTTAAGGGCACAGCTACAAATTTTTCACCTTGTCATTCCTTGTCTTTCTGGGATTCGAAACCAGCGACCTTTTGGATACTGGCCCAAAGCTCTTACCTCAAGGCTACCTGCCTATAGCTTACTGGCAATCTAAGAAATTAACTTGAATAAGTATGAGTTCCACCACATCACAACCAGTCACACTTTGTGAAGTATTCGAACTGAACATAAGTCTTTCTCAACAGTGTAAAGTGGCTTCCTCCCTTTAAATGATATACTGTCAAAGTAGCATTCCTCCTTGTGCATGATATCAGTACTCACATCGTAGGTCCTCCACCTTCTTGAGCTTGGCCAGGGTCTTCCTGACACTACCAGGGTCGTTACCGATGGTAATCACCAGCCTCACCGGCATCCCATGACTCCTCAGAGAGTTGGCCACCTGCAGAAAGGTCAGAGGTCATAGTTCCTTATTGGACAAAGTTACAGTATAAAAACATGCCTTATATTTTATTAGTGCCCAACGCAGTAACATTCTGTTTAAATAAATAAATAATAATAATGACAATAATAATAATAAGAATAATAACAACAATAATAACAATAATAACACATTGTTATTATTGGAAAAGCCTTTTTGGCTGACGTCAAGGCGGCGTCAGTGTGGAACTCTGAAAGCCTGCGCTCTTCTATTTTCAAACCCACCATTGGTAATTTACCTGTTTTATATGAGCTTGCTTGTGCTGAGGTGGGCGTCCTTAAAAACGTGCGCCAAAGTGCCAATTTCAGTATAGTGGGAAAGGTTGGTCTACTGGCTATGGATTTTGACAACGTATGTGCAGCCTATCGAACCGTGACGCACAGTGCCCTTACGCAATTGGAACAAGAGAGATGTGCTTTTTGTGCCCATAAACCTCACATTTAGAAACCTAAAAAAAACAATGTTTTATCCCATTTCGTTTCATTTTATGAAAAACCAAGCATAGCCTTCCCTCCTCTCAATGAAGTCTTCTTCTTCTTTTTGTCCTGCCTAGTGCATTGGCCAAGTAGTCAAGACTATGGATAAAGGGTTTGGCTCGTGAGACCGCTTTAAATAAATCTTAATCACCAAAGCTTTATGAAAAGATCAAGTTCATAAGAAGCAAAACAGTCTTCGGACATCTCTTTTTATCAACATAGGTTATTGTACGTTATTTTTACTATATGTCCATCATGGAATGAGAGATTAGATTACCCGGTGACACTGGTATTTAGAAATATGTCCGTTATTTTCCTGTAAAAATGGCTTGTTTTCATTTTTTTTTTATTAGAAAACAAGCCCTTATAGGCCACCCTTACCCTGCTATAACAAAAGCTGGTTCAACAACCATGTGTCTGGTGTCTGTCTTATCCTGGCCATGCATTAGCCAAGTAGTGTGTCTGGTGTCTGTCTTATCCTGGCCATGCATTAGCCAAGTAGTGTATCTGGTGTCTGTCTTATCCTGGCCATGCATTAGCCATTAGTGTGTCTGGTGTCTGTCTTATTCTGGCCATGCATTAGCCAAGTAGTGTGTCTGGTGTCTGTCTTATCCTGGCCATGCATTAGCCATTAGTGTGTCTGGTGTCTGTCTTATCCTGGCCATGCATTAGCCAAGTAGTGTGTCTGGTGTCTGTCTTATCCTGGCCATGCATTAGCCATTAGTGTGTCTGGTGTCTGTCTTACCCTGGCCATGCATTAGCCAAGTAGTGTGTCTGGTGTCTGTCTTATCCTGGCCATGCATTAGCCAAGTAGTGTGTCTGGTGTCTGTCTTATCCTGGCCATGCATTAGCCAAGTAGTGTATCTGGTGTCTGTCTTATCCTGGCCATGCATTAGCCATTAGTGTGTCTGGTGTCTGTCTTATTCTGGCCATGCATTAGCCAAGTAGTGTGTCTGGTGTCTGTCTTATCCTGGCCATGCATTAGCCATTAGTGTGTCTGGTGTCTGTCTTATCCTGGCCATGCATTAGCCAAGTAGTGTGTCTGGTGTCTGTCTTATCCTGGCCATGCATTAGCCATTAGTGTGTCTGGTGTCTGTCTTACCCTGGCCATGCATTAGCCAAGTAGTGTGTCTGGTGTCTGTCTTATCCTGGCCATGCATTAGCCAAGTAGTGTGTCTGGTGTCTGTCTTATCCTGGCCATGCATTAGCCAAGTAGTGTATCTGGTGTCTGTCTTATCCTGGCCATGCATTAGCCAAGTAGTGTGTCTGGTGTCTGTCTTATCCTGGCCATGCATTAGCCAAGTAGTGTGTCTGGTGTCTGTCTTATCCTGGCCATGCATTAGCCAAGTAGTCGATCCATAAAAGGCTTCTAAATGGTCTACTCCTGAGGCTTTTACAGTTATGCTTCTGCATTATTCACAATGTAACCTTTATTTAACTAGGCAAGTCAGCTAAGAACAAATTCTTATTTACAATGACGGCCTACCCCGGCCAAACCCTCCCCTTACCTGGACGACGCTGGGAGAATTATACACCGCCCTACATGACTACCAATCATGGCCAGTTGTGACACAGCCTGGGAACAAACCAGGGTCTGTAGTGACACCTCTAGCACTGAGATGCAGTGCCTTAGACCGCTGCGCCACTGCAGTGCATACTCCATTCGGCTTGTATCCATACCCATTTCCAAATAGAACCTCTTGTTTCAAGTTTTAATGTCACATGCACAAATGTCACATGCACAAGTGTGTGTGTACCTTGCTGGAGGTCTCCACCCAGCTGTCCTCTGAGGAGGCAATGATGCCAACTTGTGCCCAGCGGAAGTGCTGCATGAGGCTGATCAGCACCCAGGTGGGTCGGGGCATGGAGCGAGCAAAGGTAGGGTGGCTCCGGACATCATCCAGCTCATAGCCAACACATCCCCACGAAAACACCGCCTGGGGAGAGGAGAGAATAGAATGGAATGGAATATAAACGGAATGGAATACAATCCATTACATGAATAGAATCCAAGACATTTACTACCAGCACCCACCTTGTTCCAGCCCTTGCCCAGTAGCGATGCAGCGTCACAGTACCCAGGGTTGGCTGGCCCGATGAAGCCTGTTGCCCTGGTGAATGAATGAATGAACGTGTCAAGTCACCCTGTAGCACCCTGACAGGATTCTTTGGACATATTGTAAAGAAAAGTAATGTACATTATAACACACCTGGTATAGAAGCCCATGAACCCATCCAGAGCCCTGGAAGTCTCACACTTCTCTTCCAGAATGACATAATCAAAAGTGGCCGCCAGGGAGAGGACAGGGTCTCTATTGATACATACCAGACACATTCATCAATTAGTTGATCGAAGGCGTCCATATCGATTTGAAAGTTAGGAACAGATACCTTTAGATAAACAAGACTATGTTCTGAATGCAAAGTATTTGTGGCATTTTCCCCCTGCGTACCTTAAGTAAGCATATTTCATAAACTAATCGGCCTTAGCAACCAGCAACTAATTAATTTGGAAAAACTTGTGTTGAACTCATCCCTACCTGCTGATAAAACTTGTGTTGAACTCATCCCTACCTGCTGATAAAACTTGTGTTGAATTCATCCCTACCTGCTGATAAAACTTGTGTTGAACTCATCCCTACCTGCTGATAAAACTTGTGTTGAACTCATCCCTACCTGCTGATAAAACTTGTGTTGAACTCATCCCTACCTGCTGATAAAACTTGTGTTGAACTCATCCCTACCTGTTGATACGGTTGACGGCCAGCTGGGCCGCCACACTCGGCAGCGCCTTGGAGAAGAGAGGGTCACATGACCACGGCCCTACTACCCCAACACGGAAGTGAGCAGCGTGAGCAGGGGAGGGTCCAATGGGACAAAGGCACAGGGCGGCTAGCAGGAGGAACCAAAGGACACCATACCGATAGCGAGGGAGCTGGAGGGAGCGAGGGATGAGAGACGGTAGAGGGGAGGAGATAGGGAGGGGGACAGGGAGTGCCTCAGGGTGGTCAGGGGTTGTGTGTCCGTGCGCGGCCCATGTCCGAGGTTTGCTGTGGAAGGCACAGAGCGGTGGTCGCATCTCAAGGATAACACACGCTATGCACACGCCAAGCCGCTGCTCCACGCGTCTCACTGCAGTCACGGGTCCTTAGACGACAAAGTTCTAAACGTGTCGGCCCCAACTTCCTGAAAATCTGAGACAATAGGAGGACCCTCAGCATTCACACATTGTGATCAATCAAAATTGGTTTTAATTGTGTTCGCATATCCATCTGTCAGAAAGTGCTTAAAAGCAGCCCTTACAGCCCTTACAGCCCTTACAGCCCTTTCAAGATCATGTCATGTTGACAAATCACCTGTCTGACCATTCTTTTTACAGACTGTTTCTACATTTTCATGATTTGGCTAAAATAATTTCACACTGTAATGTCTGTAAATTCTACAGGCTGTAAACGGCTCTACTAAAACTCAGGATCATCTGACTAAATATGACCGTGGATTTATCATCCATAATCCCTATCCCGCATAGGCGTCTCATATGAACCTTTGGAAAGCCTGTGGTGGCTTAACTATAGTTGTACGGTTTTAAATAATCATTTATCTAATGTTTGCATCAATCAATTCTAGGCTATTTGTTATTAGAAAGAACACATGTGTTGATTATATTTTTGGTTTTGTGTGTTAAGCCTATAAAATATTGCCAACAATAACTTCTTAACTCACCTTTATTTATGGGTTAATATACAAATACATCACTTACCATGCTAGGATGAGAAGGAGGACTAGGCTTACTTGAATTCTCCTCTATGGCATCGCCTCCTCGGCACAAAAGCAGGCCTATCACAGAAAAGGAAAGTGTCAGCGCAGTCAAAATTATCCAAGTTACATCCTCAACGACACAAAAAAACAACAGCAAGGTTTCACATACTAGCTCAAAGACTGTTGGGCCTATAGAAGTGCACCGTTTTAAAACGTACATAACTTAATATTTGATTTGTATTTTGGCCTATCGAGCGAAGGTTCTTCCAATGGGACGGGGGTGCGCCATACAAGTGAGCGGCAAATCTCATAATCCTCTCACCAGTATCATCTCAACGGTGAGTGAGGGTGTGTGACAACCTTACCGACCTAGAACAAGTGACCCTTCAGATTATATCAAATCCAATCTTCTGCAGCTAGCTATGCTAGGCCTGTAACACCTTCCTATGTCACTGTGGGAGTTCTTATCATTTAGATCCATTGTAGGCCATTAGGCTAATTTGTATGCTACAATAGTGGGATAATTGATCGAAACATGATAACCATATTCTACTTCTGAACTCTCTGGGACAGACCAGAACACAGCACCTGCAGGAGACTTTCTGATTTATTCGGTATGTTCCATCTGTCTTTGAAACAGATGGAAACATGGAATGCTTCTGCCTTGTTGAATGGGTGTCTGCAAATGACGTGGTGCTAGATATCTGATGGAATTACCCTTAGACACCGATTTAAAGTCAGTGTTGTGTTTTTACCTTGTAATGGTTAAGCTAAAGATCTGTGAGTAAACTGATCCTAGACGTGTACCAACAGTTGGGCAATTTAGCTGGTGTCTAAATGGACAGTTCCGTTTCTTGAAGATAGAGGGCAGCAGAAGACAGCAACTTCAGTGGTTCATTCTCATTTAACCTTTATTTAACTAGGGAAGTCACTTAAGAACAAATTATTATTTACAATGACAGCCTACCCTCAGCCAATTTTGCACTGCTCTATGGGACTCCCAATCACAGCCTGATGTGAACTAGAGATTATAGGGACACCTCTTGCACTGAGATGCAGTGCCTTAGACCACTGCGCCACTCAGGAGCCCGGCTAACTTTTCTATGGGATTCCCAATGTGGAACCTTCTATAATGGAATGATAGAAAACAATGCTGATTCCGCTGGTGCTTTCCTCATTCTCCCAGACCTACTCAACCGATTCACTGTGATAAACTAGCTTGCACTATTTGGTGTTGGGAACAAACAAGAAGATTTAAGTAAGGGAACATAATGTTTTGGGTTTGGCAAGCACTGTTTAACTTTATCTGTTCCCTTCTTCGTCTCTCTCTCTCTTTTCCTCTCTCTCTTCTTCGTCTCTCTCTCTCTTTTCCTCTTTCTCTTCTTCGTCTCTCTCTCTCTTTTCCTCTCTCTCTCCCTCTCCTTCACCCTCTCTCTTTCTCACCTGTTCTCTCATTCTGAAAATGTCATATTAAAGTGACAGAGAGAATAAATTGTGTGAAAGAGAATTAGAGAGAGGGAAACAGAGTGACAGAAAAGAGTGTTAAGAGTGAGTGTGTGAGGGAGAGAGAGAGAGAATGAAAGACAGAAAGCTTAACATCACAGAGGTTGTATGTAGCCTTATTAAGCAGGTGACATGTTCTCTCTCTCTCTCTCTCTCTCTCTCTCTCTCTCTCTCTCTCTCTCTCTCTCTCTCTCTCTCTCTTTCTTTCTCTCGCTCTCTCTCGCTCTCACTCTGTCTCTCTCTTCCCTGACATTAGTAACGTCAGTAGTCTGCCAACACTAACAGGTCCAGATGTTAGTAGGGAGACTGACTGCCAAGGGACCGTGTTCCAAATGGCTCCCTATACAGGGCACTACTTTTGACCAGGACCCATTGAGCTCTAGTCAAAAGTAATGCACTATGTAGGGAATAAGGTGTCATTTGAGGATGCGGATAGACTGGCTTCTCTCATGAAGAGCCCAGCCCAGCTTAGCCCCACACCCATTACATTAGAATGGGAGTGAATTGGGGGAGTTGAATGTCCACTCTTAGATGTCGGGAATATCCTGTTAGAGTACTACAGATTCAAGCATGGGGGATTCCTCCTTCTAATTACACACTGCTTGTGTCCCAAATGGATCATTTAGCTATTTGATTTTAATTTTAGGACCCCTTTAACTTTTTGGGGTGATAAAATATTCAATTTGGGCTTTACTATATATAGCCTATAGAAAGTTTGGGGGAGGCCCTTTCCTGTTTCAGCATGGCAATGCCCCCGTGCACAAAGCGAGGTCCATACAGAAATGGTTTGTCGAGATCGGTGTGGAAGAACTTGACTGGGTGCCGTTTTGAAAACAAGCCCAGGCTTCTGCCCAAGTGAGGACAGGTGGTCTGATAGTGTCATTTTAGACTTCTCAGAAGGTCTATCTGGATGGAAAGATTGACGATTGACGATACGACCCAAATGGCACCCTATTCCCTTTATAGTGCACTACTGTTCACAAGTACCCATAGAGTTCTGGTCAAAAGTAGTGCACTATATAGGGAATAGGGTGCCATGTGGACTGTTTGGCTCTTAGTAGGTCCATATAAACATCTCCCCCCAGTGTCCTGACATGCCTGATGCTGCTGTTCACAACAGTCTGGCTATCTTCAAGGGGAGGATTATTATTCAACTATCATCATCATCATCATCATCATCATCATCATCATCACAGAATGTACATTAGAGAGTCTTTAGATGATATCGTTTTATTGTAATGATTGTGATGAGCATAACTATTTTGTTACCACAGAGCTTGATCCATTCAGAGAATATGCTCAATGAAACACGTTGAAACGTATTTGGTGTCAATGAATGGTTGTGGCGCAGAAGTGATGTTCCGGTGATAAGAACCTCGGTCAAAGAATGATCTGTTCTGCCTCTTCCCTCAAGAAAACATCTTGGAGAGGTTGAACGGGCCGTGTAAACAAGCCCCTCCCTCTTCCTTTTCTTCCCCCTCTCTCTGTTTGTTTATCTTGGAGAGGGAAAGAGGGGGAGAGAGGGAAAAGAGGGAGGAGATGATAGGTCAGATGGAGATACAGTCTCTAAGGAAGGAAAATGACTTTGGCCACGGCTGCAGAACTCCACAGCGAATGACATCACTGATATTTCAACATGCTTCTTTATAGAATATGCACTAAAATGGCAATATGTTCATATGCATTATATGTGCATTGAACTTTAAGGGATACTTGAATTCACATAAATTGCATATTAACATTCCTGAGTGGCAAGGGTACTATATCTCTCCTTAAACCATATCGACTAAAGTCACCATTATTAGTCAGTTGTACAACCGAATGCCTTCAACCGAAATGTGTCTTCCGCATTTAACCCAACCCCTCTGAATCAGAGAGGTGCGGGGGGCTGCCTTAATCGACTTCCACGTCTTCGGCGCCCGGGGAACACTGGGTTAACTGCCTTGTTCAGGGGCAGAATGACAGATTTTCTTTTTTTTTTTTTTTTTTCCTTGTCAGCTCGGGGATTTGAACTTGCAACCCTCCGGTTACAAGTCCAACACTCTAACCACTAGGCTACCTGCCGCCGACTATTAGTTTTTAACATGTTTGTATGTCCAGTGAAGCTGTTTAATTGGGCCTATATGTGGATAGATACTCAGTGAAGCCATTTCATATAAGGGGCTACTAAGCTAGCATATGGAATTGTTTTAAGATGGTCATACCATGGATCATTTAGCTATTTGATTTTAATTTTAGGACCCCTTTAACTTTTTGGGGTGATAAAATATTACATTTAGGCTTTACTATAGCCTATAGAAAGTTTGGGGAAGGCCCTTTCCTGTTTCAGCATGGCAATGCCCCCATGCACAAAGCGAGGTCCATACAGAAATGGTTTGTCGAGATCGGTGTGGAAGAACTTGACTGGCCTGCACAGAGCCCTGACCTCAACCCCATCGAACACCTTTGAGATTAATTGGAACGCCGACTGTGAGCCAGGCCTAATCACCTAACATCAGTGCCCAATTTCACTCATGCTCTTGTGGCTGAATGGAAGCAAGTTTCCGTAGAAATGTTCCAACATCTAGTGGAAAGCCTTCCCAGAAGAGTGGAGGCTGTTATAGGATCAAAGGGGAGACCAACTCCATATTAATGCTCATGATTTTCAGTTTACACGTTTACTGTGAACACTAAGGCTGTACCCACATTAAGATAGTTTTGACGGTAGGCCGCCATTGTAAATAAGAATTTGTTCTTAACTGACTTGCCTAGCTAAATAAAGGTAAAAAAAACAAATAAATAAATAAAAATAGTTTGTTTTAACAGTGGTCAGGTAGGCTCCTGTGGCTATTTGAAGAAAAAAACATGACATTAAATCAATGCAAATAGTCTGGGTAAAAATTTGATTAGATGTTCAGGAGTCTTGGGGGTAGAAACTAGTTAGAAGCCACTTGGAACTAGACTTGGCGCTCCAGTACCGCTTGCCATGCGATAGCAGAGAGAACAGTCTTTGACCAGGGTGGCTGGAGTCTTTGACCTCTATACCGCCTGGTATAGTAGTCCTGGATGGCATTAAGCATGGCCCCAGTGATGTACTGGGCCGTACCCACTACCCTTGCAGTTGGAGGCCGAGCAGTTGCCAAACCAGGCAGTGATGCAACCAGTCAAGATGCTCTCGATGATGCAGCTGTAGAACCTTTTGCGGATCCTAGGACCCATGCCAAATCTTTTCAGTCTCCTGAGGGGGAATAGGTTTTGTCGTGCCCTCTTCACGACTGTCTTGGTGTGCTTGGACCATGTTAGTTTGTTGGTCTCAACCTGCTCCATTACAGTACAGCCTCGTCGATGAGAATGAGGGCATGCTCGGTCCTCCTTTTCCTGTAGTCCACAATCATCTCCTTTGTCTTGATCATGTTGAGGGAGAGGTTGTTGTCCCGGCACCACACGGCCAGGTCTCTGACCTCCTCCCTATAGGCTGTCTCGTCGTTGTCGGTGATCAGGCCTACCACTGTTGTGTCATCGGCAAACTTAATGATGGTGTTGGAGTTGTGCCTGGCCATGCAGTCATGAGTGAACAGGGAGTACAGGAGGGGACTGAGCACCCACCCCTGAGGGGTCCCTGTGTTGAGGATCAGCGTGGCGGATGTGTTGTTATCTACCCTTACCACCTGGCGGTGGCCCTTCAGGAAGTCCAGGATCCAGTTGCAGAGGGAGGTGTTTAGTCCCAGTGTCCTTAACTTATTGATGAGCTTTGAGGGCACTATGGTGTTGAGCGAGTGTCAGAGCCGGTGTAGTATGATTCGATCTTAGTCCTATATTGACGCTTTGCCTGTTTGATGGTTCGTCGGAGGTTATAGCGGGATTTCTTATAAGCTTCCCGGTTAGAGTCCCGCTCCTTGAAAGCGGCAGCTCTAGCCTTTAGCTCAGTGCAGATGTTGCCTGTAATCCATGGCTTCTGGTTGGGCTATGTAGGTACGGTCACTGTGGGGACGACGTCGTCGATGCACTTATTGATGAAGCCAATGACTGATGTGGTGTACACTGCCCCTTTAAGACAAAAGAAAAAGCTCTTTACCTGACTCGCTTTTCAAAGATGTCTAGAAATGCACACTTTTTGTGCTCTGTGGGAAGCAATCACTCCCCCATTGCTGTCTACAAATTATCTTAAACTGGGCTAAAAACTCACTAACTAGCAATCACTCCCCCATTGCTGTCTACAAATGATCTTTAACTGGGCTAATATCTTACTAACTAGCAATCACTCCCCCATTGCTGTCTACAAATGATCTATAACTGGGCTAATAACTCACTATCAAAGGATATGTACACAAGTCCCTACATGTAGCTCTCGCTTTGGTCTCAAAACTAGTGCATCTACTAACGACTGCTCATGCTGTAAAAATAGTCCAGTTCGGACCTCCCGAGTGGTGCAGAGCAGTGCTTGAGGAGAAAATACTGTGTTGCAGCCGGCCTCGACTGAGAGACCCATCTTTCCATAGATTGGTCATATTTAGTAGGCCAACCCATTCGGACGCTACAGACATTTTCATGAGAAGACCGATTTTGGGGATGTCTCATGGTCTGACAAACACAGCTGTAGCTCGGCCACGTTCCACCACAGATGTGAAAAGCCGACATAGGAGGATGTGGTGGATTGAGACGCAGCCCACGCAAAAAAACTCTAGCTTAAAAACTGATGGATTTTGATGGGGATTTAAAAAATATATGCTACTTAGATTGACACATAGACTCTTAAGGATTTTAATAGGCCTTACATGTAGATACTGTAGATACTCAGTGAAGCCTGTAAGTATGAGTTTCCATAGCTGATAGATATTGTCAAAACCAAACTACCCACAAGGGTCCTAGATCAGTGGATGACTGCTAAAAATGCATTATTTGAGTCCCAAATGGCACCCTATTCCCTATATTGTGCACTACAGAGTCCTATGTGTTGTTGAGTGTTGTTGAGTTGTTCTTGAGATGAGTATTGTTGAGTTGAGTGTTGTGGAGTTGAGTATTGTTGAGTGTTGTTGAGTTGTTCTTGAGTTGAGTGTTGTTGAGTTGATTATTGCTTAGTTGAGTGTTGTTGAGTTGAGTGTTGTTGAGTTGTTCTTGAGTTGAGTGTTGTTGAGTTGATTATTGCTTAGTTGAGTGTTGTTGAGTTGAGTGTTGTTGAGTTGTTCTTGAGTTGAGTATTGTTGAGTTGATCATTTCTTAGTTGAGTGTTGTTGAGTTGAGTGTTGTTGAGTTGTTCTTGAGTTGAGTATTGTTGAGTTGAGTGTTGTTGAGTTGTTCTTGAGTATTGTTGAGTTGAGTATTGTTGAGTTGAGTGTTGTTGAGTTGAGTGTTGTTGAGTTGAGTGTTGTTGAGTTGTTCTTGAGTTGAGTATTGTTGAGTTGAGTGTTGTTGAGTTGTTCTTGAGTATTGTTGAGTTGAGTATTGTTGAGTTGAGTGTTGTTGAGTTGTTCTTGAGTTGAGTCTTGTTGAGTGTTGTTGAGTTGTTGTTGAGTTGATTATTGCTTAGTTGAGTGTTGTTGAGTTGAGTATTGTTGAGTATTGTTGAGTTGAGTGTTGTTGAGTTGTTGGAAGATATTTTAGAGGGGACATCTGGGATTGGAAAAACAACAATGTCTAAATGTCATTAATTCAAAAGTAAAAATAAATGGATGTTGAAATCCCGGATTGACCCTTTAAGTAAACAGACTGATTTAGAAGCAGTCCAGTGTCTCGCTACTAATTCCACCAAAATTACCAAACATTATGGTTTCTAATTGATATCAATTAAATAGAAGGCGACTGGCTATCCACCATGTCTTTCAGTGTGTGTGTGTGTCTGTGTGTGTGTCTGTCTGTGTGTCTGTGTGTGTGCACTCACTGTGACCTAGTAGGGGTGAGGGTTGGGTTGAGGTTTCGAGGCCCAAAATAGAAAACCTGTTCGGGCCAGGGGGCAGTGTTCGGAAGTACGGAGAGCCTGACGTTCCCAAAGTAAACTGCCTGTTACTCAGGCCCAGAAGCTAGGATATGTATATAATAGAAAACACTCTGAAGATTCTAAAACTGTTAAAATTATGTCTGTGAGTATAACAGAACTTATATGGCAGGCGAAAACCAGAAGAAAATCTATCAGAAAATGTTTTTTTTTTTTTATGTCACAGTTTTTCCATTGACTTGCTATTCACTAAAGAGGGATTTAGCTCCCAGATTGCAGTTCCTATAGCTTCCACTAGATGTCAACCAAACTGAGTTTTTGGGATATAAAGAGGGAGTTTATCGAACAAAACGACCATTCTTTGTGTTCCTGGGACCCGTGGGATTGCAACCAGAGGAAGATCTTCAAAGGTAAGTGATTTATTTTATCGCTATATTTGATTTTTTAATACCTGTGCTGGTTTGACATATATTTATATGCAGGAAGTATGCGGGGCGCTGTCCTCAGATAATCACATGCTATGCTTTTGCCATAAAGCCTATTGTAAATCGGACAAAGCGGTTTGATTACCAAGATTCTAAGCTAAAGAATGGTGTACAATGTATTTTTATGAATGTTTAATGTGACTATTTTTGTAATTTTAATTTGGCGCTCTGCAATTTCACCGGATGTTGTCAAATCGATCCCTAACAGGTTTTAAGGTAAGGGTTTACGAGGTTGAGCTGGTCCTAGATCAGTGCATATACTGACAACTATCTGTGGTGCTGTGGTATCAGAAAAATCAGCTGTGTGTACAGTGGGGCAAAAAAGTATTTAGTCAGCCACCAATTGTGCAAGTTCTCTCACTTAAAAAGATGAAAGAGGCCTGTAATTTTCATCATAGGTACACTTCAACTATGACAGACAAAATGAGGAAAAAGAATCCAGAAAATCACATTGTAGGATTTTTAATGAATTTATTTGCAAATTATGGTGGAAAATAAGTATTTGGTCACATACAAACAAGCAAGATTTCTGGCTCTCACAGACCTGTAACTTCTTCTTTAAGAGGCTCCTCTGTCCTCCACTCGTTACCTGTATTAATGGCACCTGTTTGAACTTGTTATCAGTATAAAAGACACCTGTCCACAACCTCAAACAGTCACACTCCAAACTCCACTATGGCCAAGACCAAAGAGCTGTCAAAACAAAATTGTAGACCTGCACCAGGTTGGGAAGACTGAATCTGCAATAGGTAAGCAGCTTGGTTTGAAGAAATCAACTGTGGGAGCAATTATTAGGACATGGAAGACATATACAACACCACTGATAATCTTCCTCGATCTGGGGCTCCACGCAAGATCTCACCCCGTGGGGTCAAAATGATCACAAAAATCCCAGAACCACACGGGGGGACCTAGTGAATGACCTGCAGAGAGCTGGGACCAAAGTAACAAAGCCTACCATCAGTAACACACTACGCCGCCAGGGACTCAAATCCTGCATTGCCAGACGTGTCCCCCTGCTTAAGCCAGTACATGTTCAGGCCCGTCTGAAGTTTGCTAGAGAGCATTTGGATGATCCAGATGAGGATTGGGAGAATGTCATATGGTCAGATGAAACCAAAATAGAACCTTTTGGTAAAAACTCAACTCATCGTGTTTGGAGGACAAAGAATGCTGAGTTGCATCCAAAGAACACCATACCTACTGTGAAGCATGGGGTGGAAACATCATGCTTTGGGGCTGTTTTTTCTGCAAAGGGACCAGGACGACTGATCCGTGTAAAGGAAAGAATGAATGGGGCCATGTATCGTGAGATTTTGAGTGAAAACCTCCTTCCATCAGCAAGGGCATTGAAGATGAAACGTGGCTGGGTCTTTCAGCATGACAATGATCCCAAACACACCGCCCGGGCAACGAAGGAGTGGCTTCGTAAGAAGCATTTCAAGGTCCTGGAGTGGCCTAGCCAGTCTCCAGATCTCAACCCCATAGAAAATCTTTGGAGGGAGTTGAAAGTCCGTGTTGCCCAGCGACAGCCCCAAAACATCACTGCTCTAGAGGAGATCTGCATGGAGGAATGGGCCAAAATACCAGCAACAGTGTGTGAAAACCTTGTGAAGACTTACAGAAAACGTTTGACCTCTGTCATTGCCAACAAAGGGTATATAACAAAGTATTGAGATAAACTTTGTTATTGACCAAATACTTATTTTCCACCATAATTTGCAAATAAATAAATTTAAAATCCTACAATGTGATTTTCTGGATTTCTTTTTCTCATTTCGTCTGTCATAGTTGAAGTGTACCTATGATGCAAATTACAGGCCTCTCTCATCTTTTTAAGTTGGAGAACTTGCACAATTGGTGGCTGACTAAATACTTTTTTGCCCCACTGTATATTGGTACAGTATGCATTGATCATAAATCCACTGACGAAACACACACACACACACACACACACACACACACACACACACACACACACACACACACACACACACACACACACACACACACACACACACACACACACACACATTGAGGATCGGCCAGCATTCCATTAAACTCATAATTCCCTGTATTTAGAGCCTCTGAACTACAAATGATTTCTCAGCAAACAGTGAATTTGGAGATAAGCCCATAGAAGCAAATATGCCCATGTCTCTTAATCTTTATCTTCAAACGGACCAAATATGTCCATGTCGATCAATCTTTATTTTCAAACAGACCAAATATGTCTGTGTCTCTCAATCTTTATCTTCAAACAGATCAGATATGTCCATGTTTTCTCATTCTTTATCTTTACACAGATTGTGTGTACGGTATATAAGACTCCACTCACACAGATAAGAAAGAAAAACAGATAATAACTGAACATCAGCAAGTTGTGTTTAATATATATATAATATAAATATATAATATACACTAGCGTTCAAATTTCTCGCATGGAATAGCCTTCATTTCTCAGAACAAGAATAAACTGACGAGTTTCAGAAGAAAGTTCTTTGTTTCTGGCCATTTTGAGCCTGTAATCGAACCCACAAATGCTGATGCTCCAGATGCTCAACTAGTCTAAAGAAGGCCAGTTTTATTGCTTCTTTAAGCAGGACGACAGTTTTCAGCTGTGCTAAAATAATTGCAAATGTTTTTTCTAATGATCAATTAGCCTTTTAAAATGATAAACTTGGATTAGCTAACACAACGTGCCATTGGAACACAGGAGTGATGGTTTCTGATAATGGGCCTCTGTACACCAATGTAGATATTCCATAGAAAATCAGTTTCCAGCTACAATAGTCATTTACAACATTAACAATGTCTACACTGTATTTCTTATACATTTTATGTTATTTTAATGGATTTTAATTAAATGTTATTTTATTTTAATTGTATTAATTTTAATTATTTTAATCTTTCAAAAACAAGGACATTTCTAAGTGACCACAAACTTTTGAATAGTAGTGTAGAGTGCATTAGAAAAATATTCAGACACCCTTGACTTTTTCCAAATTTTGTCAGGTTACAGGCTTATTCTAAAATGGATGAAATAGTTTTTTCCCTCATCAATCTACACACAATACCCCATAATGACAAAGCAAAAACAGGTTTTTAGAAATCTTTGCAAATGTATTAAAAATAAAAACCAGACATATCACATTTACATAAGTATTCAGACCTTTTACTCAGTACTTTGTTGAAGCACCTTAGGCAGCGATTACACACTTGAGTCTTCTTGGGTATGACGATACAAGCTTGGCACACCTGTATTTGGGGAGTTTCTCCCATTCTTCTCTGCAGATCCTCTCAAGCCCTGTCAGGTTGGATGGGGAGTGTCGTTGCACAGCTACTTTCAGGTCTCTCCAGAAATGTACTGTTGGGTTCAATTCCGGGCTTTGGCTGGGCCACTCAAGAACATTCAGAGACTTGTCCCGAAGCAAATCCTGCATTGTCTTGGCTGTGTGCTAAAGGTTGTTGTCCTGAGGTCCTGAGCACTCTGGACCAGGTTTTCATCAAGTATTTCTCTGTAATTTGCTCCGTTAATTTTTTCCTCGATCCTGACTACACTCACAGTCCTTGCCGCGGATAAACATCCCCACAACATGATGCTGCCACCACCATGATTCACCATAGGGATGGTGGCAGGTTTCCTCCAGACGTGACGCTTGGCATTCAGGCCAAATATTCCAATCTTGGTTTCATCAGACCAGAGAATCTTGTTTCTCATGGTCTGAGAGTCCTTTAGGTGCTTTTTGGCAAACTCCAAGCGGGTTGTCATATGCCTTTTACTAAGAAGTTAATTCCATCTGGCCACTCTACCATAAAAGCCTGATTGGTGGAGTGCTGCAGGCCGTCATTGAAAATAAGAATTTGTTCTTAACTGACTTGCCTAGTAAAATGAAGGTAAAATAAAATAAAATAAAATGGGTGTCCTTCTGCAAGGTTCTCTCATCTCCACAGAGGAACTCTGGAGCTCTGTCAGAGTGACCATCGGGTTCTTGGTCACCTCCCTGACAAAGGCCATTCTCCCCCGATTGCTCAGTTTGGCCGAAGGCCAGCTCTAGGAAGAGTCTTAGTGGTTCCAAACTTCTTCCGTTTGAATGATGGAGGCCACTGTGTTCTTGTCTTGGGGACCTCCAATGTGGCAGAAATGTTTTGGTACACTTTCCCAGATCTGTGCCTTGCCACTATCATGTCTCGGAGCTCTACGGACAATTGCTTCAACCTCTTGGCTTGGCTTTTGCTCTGACATGCACTGTCAACTGTGGGACCTTATATAGACAGGTGTGTGCCTTTCCAAATAATGTCCAATCAATTGAATTTACCACAGGTGAACTCCAATCAAAGGGTCTGAATACTTATGTAAATAAGGTATTTATTTATAAAAGAAATTATTGTGAAAACCTGTTCACTTTGTCATTATGGGGTATTGTGATGTCATTATGGGGTATTGTGTGTAGATTGATGATGACTTTTTTTACATACATTTTAGAATAAGGCTGTAAATGTGGAAAAAGTCAAGGGGTCTGAATACTTTCCGAAGTCACTGTATGTTTGTGCTATTACATTCTTATATGTTTAATTTCATTTCACATTTGTACATTTTATAGACGAGTATTTTTGTACCAACAAAACCGATGCGTGCGCAACAGACAGGTTTGGCTTACAATCAAAAGATTATTGACAACATATAAACTATGCTGTATTTCGTCTGCAAATGTTTATTTGCCCTTTCATTCCGTCTCTCTCCTCTCTCTCTTTCTTGTTTTCTGTCTTCAGCTCTCCCCTGCCCTCTGTTGCCCATTGCACCACCCCATCACTCTCACCCTTAATCTCTGTTCATTCCTCTCCCCCTCTCTCCCCTGGCCTCTCTCTCTCTCTCTCCCTTATCTCTCTCCCCAGGCCTCTACCCCTCTCCCCTGGCCTTTCTCTCTCTCCCTTATCTGTCTCCCCTGGCTTCTCTCTCTCTCCCCTGGCCTCTCTCACTCTCCCCCTCTCCCCTGGCCTTTCTCTCTCTCTCTCTCCCTCCCCTCCTCCCCTGACCCATCCCTCTTTCCCAATGTAATCCCTTAATCTATTCAATTCAATTCAATTTAAGGGCTTTATTGGCATGGGAAACACATGTTAACATTGCCAAAGCAAGTGAAGTAGATAATAAGCAAAAGTGTTAACAGTAAACATTACACAGTTCCAAAAGAATAAAGACGTTTCAAATTTCATATTATGTCTATATACAGTGTTGTAACGATCTGCAAATAGTTAAAGTACAAAAGGGAAAATAAATAAACATAAATATGGGTTGTATTTACAATGGTGTTTGTTCTTTGCTGGTTGCCCTGTTCTTGTGGCAACAGGTCACAAATACAGATGCTGTGAACGCACACTGTGGTACTTCACCCAGTAGATATGGGAGTTTATCAAAATTGGATTTGATTTTGAATTCTTTGTGGATCTGTGTAATCTGAGGGAAATATGTCTCTCTAATATGGTCTTACATTTGGCAGGAGGTTAGGAAGTACAGCTCAGTTTCCACCTCGTTCTGTGGGCAGTGTGCACATAGCCTGTCTTCTCTTGAGAGCCAGGTCTGCCTACGGCGGCCTTCCTCAATAGCAAGGCTATGCTCACTGAGTCTGTACATAGTCAAAGCTTTCCTTAAGTTTGTCAGTCACAGTGGTCAGATATTCTGCCATTGTGTACTCTCTGTTTAGGGCCAAATAGCATTCTAGTTTTGTTAATTCTTTCCAATGTGTCAAATAATCATCTTTTTGTTTTCTAATGATTTGGTTGGGTCTAATTGTGTTGCTGTCCTGGGGCTCTGTGGGGTTTGTTTGTGTTTGTGAACAGAGCCCCAGAACAAGCTTGATTAGGGGACTCTTCTCCAGGTTCATCTCTCTGAAGGTGATGGATTTGTTATGGAAGGTTTGGGAATTGCTTCATTTTAGGCGGTTGAAGAATTCAACAGCTTTTCTTTTGTATTTTGATAGTTAGTTGGTCGTTTTAGGATCCCCATTAGCTGTTGCAAAAGCAGCAGCTACTCTTCCTGGGGTCCACACAAAACATGAAGCATAATACAGAATGACGTAATACAGAACATCATTAGACAAAAACAGCTCAAGGACAGAACTACATACATTTTTAAAAAGGCACACGTAGCCTCATATCAATGTATACACGCAAACTATCTAAGTCAAATAGGGAAGAGGTGTTGCGCCGTGAGGTGTTGTGTCACGATCGTCGTAATAAATGGACCAAGGCGCAGCGTGCATGGAATTCCACATATTTATTCTTCAGTGGAATATACAAAACAATAAAGAGAACAACTGATCAGCCCAAACGTAGCGCTCACAGTGCACTAACAAAAACACAATATCCCACAAACACAGGTGGAAAAAGGACTACCTAAGTATGATCCCCAATTAGAGGCAACGAATAACAGCTGCCTCTAATTGGGAACCATACACAAAACCAATCTAGAAATAAAATAACTAGAGACCCCCCCTAGTCACGTCCTGACCTAAAACACCATAAAGAACCCAGAGGGCTCTCTATGGCCAGGACGTGACATGTTGCTTTATCTGTTTTTGTAAACCAGGTTTGCTGTTTATTTTAGCATTATGAGATGGAAGGAAGTTCCCTGCATTAAGAGCTCTATATAATACTGTATGTTTTCTTGAATTTGTTCTGGATTTGGGGACTATGAAAAGACCCCTTGTGGCATGTCTGGGTATCGGCCTAATTCTGGACATTTTTCCATAATTCTGCAAGCAGTGTCAATTTAGTGTTTGTCCCATTTTGTGAATTTTTGGTTGGTGAGCGGACCCCAGACCGCTCAACCATGAAGGGCAATGGGTTCTATAACTGATTCAAGTATTTTTAGCCAGATCCTAATTGGTATGTTGAATTGTATGCTCCTTTTGATGGCATAGAATGCCCTTCTTGCCTTGTCTCTCAGATCGTTTACAGCTTTGTGGAAGTTACCTGTGGCGCTGATGTTTAGGCTGAGGTATGTATAGTTTTTTATGTGCTCTAGGGCAACAGTGTCCAGATGGAATTTGTATTTGTGGTCCTGGCAACTGGACCGTTTTTGGAACACCATTATTATCTCATATTTTACTGAGATTTACTGTCAGTGCCCAGGTCTGTATCTTACTGTCAGGGCCCCTCCATGGTTGGGGACAGAAGCACCAAATAATTAGCAAAGAGTAGACATATGACTTCTGATTCTAGTAGGGTGAGGCAGGGTGCTGCAGACTGTTCTAGTGCCCTCGCCAATTTGTTGATATATATGTTGAAGAGGGTGGGGCTTAAGCTGCATCCCTGTCTCACCCCACGGCCCTGTGGAAAGAAATGTGTGTGTTTTTAGCCAATTTTAACCTCACACTTGTTGTGTGGATTTTAAAATGATGTATGTTTTTTCCCCCAACACCACTTTCCATCAATATGTAAAGCAAACCCTCATGCCAAATTGAGTCAAAAGTTTTTTTGAAATCAACAAAGCATGAGAAGAATTTCCCTTTGTTTTGGTTTCTTTGTTTGTCAATTGGAGTGTGCAGGGTGAATACATGGTCTGCCGCACGGTAAGACAATTCGACATTTGCTCAGTACATTGTTTCCACAGAGGAAATGTACGAGTCTGCTGTTAATTATAATGCAGAGGATTTTCCCAAGGTGTCTCCACTTTTGTGGATTGGGGTGATCAGTCCAAATATTGGAGAAGATGCCAGAGCTAAGGATGATGTTAAAGAGTTTAAGTATAGCCAATTAGAATTTGTGGTCTGTATATTTTATCATTTCATTGAGGATACCATCAACACCACAGGCCTTTTTGGGTTGGAGGGTTTGTATTTTGTCCTGTAGTTCATTCAATGTAATTGGAGAATCCAGTGGGTTCTAGTAGTCTTTAATAGTTGATTCTAAGATTTGTATTTGATCATGTTTATGTTTTTGCTGTTTGTTCTTTGTTATAGGGCCAACAAGATTGGAGGAGTGGTTTACCCATACATCTCCATTTTGGATAGATAATTCTTTGTGTTGTTGTTTGTTTAGTGTTTTCCAATCTTCCCAGAAGTGGTTATATTCTATGGATTCTTCAATTACATTGAGCTGAATTCTGACGTGCTGTTCCTACTTTTTCCGTAGTGTATCTCTGTATTGTTTTAGTGATTCACCATAGTGAAGGCATAGATTCAGGTTTTCTGGGTCTTAATGTTGTTGGTAGGACAGGTTTCTCAATTTCTTTCTTAGGTTTTTGCATTCTTCAACAAACCATTTGTCATTGTTGTTAATTTTCTTCGGTTTTCTGTGTCAAATTTTTGGATTTGACAGGGAAGTTGAGAGGTCAAATGTACTGTTTAGGTTTTCTACTGCCAAGTTTACACCTTCACTATTACAGTGGAAGGTTTTGTCCAGGAAGTTGTCTAAAAGGGATTGAATTTGATGTTGCCTAATTGTTTCTTCGTAGATTTACACACTACTTTCCTTCAATCTATAGCATTTCTTAATATTATTCAGTTCCTTTGGCTTTGATGCCTCATGATTGAGTATTTCTCTGTTCAAGTAGACTGTGATTTTGCTGGGATCTGATATGGGTGTCAGTGGGCTGACTGTGAACACTCTGAGAGACTCTGGGTTGAGGTCAGTGATAAAGTAGTCTACAATAATACTGCCAAGAGATGAGATATAGGTGTACCTACCATAGGAGTCCCCTTGAAGCCTACCACTGACTATGTACGTACCCAGCGTGTGACAGAGCTGCAGGAGTTGTGACCTGTTTTTGTTGGTTATGTTGTCGTAGTTGTGCCTAGGGGGCAAATGGGGGAGGGAATGCTGTCACCTCAAGGCAGGTGTTTGTCCCCGTCTACTGAGGGTGTCAGGTTCTTGTCCAGTTCTGGCATTTAGGTCGCCACAGACTATTAGATGTCCCTGGGCCTGGAAATTGTTGATTTCCCCCTTTAGGATGGAGAAGATGTCTTCATTAAAGTATGGGGATTCTAGTGGAGTGATATTGGTAGCACACAGAAGGAAATTTTTCTCTGTTAAGATAATTTCCTGTTGAATTTCTATCCAAATGTAAAATGTTCCTGTTTTTATTAATTTAATACCAAATTAGCATATCCCCTGAGTCCCTTCCCTGATTCACACCTGGTAGTTTAGTGGATGGGACTACCAGCTCTCTGTAACATAGAGGGCAACTAGTGGGTCCGTCTCCTCTATACCATGTTTCTTGTAGGATGACAATGTCTGTATTTCTGGTTTCTTTGGTGAAGTCCAGGTTCCTGCTCTCCATCCCTTCCCCCCTCACCCCAGTCTCTCTCATCCCAGGAGGATATTGTCTTTCTCCCTTGCCCTCTCTCTCTATCTCACTCTCTCTCTCTCTCTCTCCTCTCATCCAAGGAGGTTATTGTCTCGTTGAGTGTTCTCCCGGTCTTCAAACCACCACATCCTGCCTCCTCTGATAACGAGAGGCGCTAACAACCTTGCCCTCTCTAACACACTCACACACGTAGACACACACACACACGTAGACACACACACACGTAGACACACACACGTAGACACACATAAACACACGTAGACACACACACACGTAGACACACACAAACACACGTAGACACACACACGTAGACACACACAAACACACGTAGACACACACAAACACACGTAGACACACACACGTAGACACACACACACACACACACACGTAGACACACACACGTAGATACACACACTAACAAGACCAACAGCTGTTCCATGTAAAAAAAACTTTCCTATAGAACACATTCCACGTTCCATGTTTCACGTTCTAATCCCTCTCATAACGAGACTTTCCCATATTCATCACATTTTATTGAAGAGCTCTCTCACAACTATCCTGCTTTCACAGTGATAGAGACATACTAGAGATGCTAGTTTACAGGTCAAGAGGAGTATGAGGAAGTTGGAAGCTCTCCCTCTAATGGTTATATTCAGAAGGTAAACTGATCCTGGATCTGTGGGGCAGTTTCTTCCCCAAGCGAGGGCAAGGCCCATTATCAGAAGACAGGAAGTTATCAATTTGTTCTGTCAAGGAGAGTGATCTCATTGGTTAATCTGTCAAAGGGAGTGATCTCATTGGCTATGTTGTTGTCAGCGGTGGTGGTGAGGGACAGGAGAGAGTTGTCCAGTGGAAGATGATAGAGGAGATCATCAACAACTGCGTATTGCGGTATAGGGAAGGTGAAGGTCTTCATCGCACGCATGGACACACCCTCTTTGAGATGCTTGAGAGAAAATGATTAATACCTTTTTTGTGTTATGTTTTTGAAATAATTTGTGGGGATATAAATGATCTTTTTCAGCCCTTTATTGAATATTTTAGTCAGTGGATACATTGGCAAAATGTAGCTAATTGTTGTACCATTTCAGTAATCTTTTCTTAGTGGTACTATTGCAACCAAGCCTCCCAGATGAGGCCCTAGGCGACAGCACCAGTTCCACTGCAGTCCCAAGAGGAATTCAACAACAAACAGGACTGTATCCATCATCAGGCCATGTCAGAGACTGTTACATTCACACACACAAACCCAGTGAAAAACAAGGAAGGGAAAGATCAACAGAGTTGGCGTAGAAAAATTCACAAATGTTGCAATCTCCAATAACTCATACAACCACCAGAATGATTCCTCCCGTGGCCCTAGTAAAACAGCATATGGAAGCCATTCAACTTCCCAGGTAGATTGGAGCTCAGAGAGGGAACGAGCCAGACAGGCAGGAGTGTGCGTGTCTGTGTGTAGCTATGTGTCTGTGTGTGTAAGAGAAAGAAAGGGGGAAGAAGGAGGGGTTATGTTTATCGTTCAATAGTGAGCCTTCGGGACATGTGTGTGTGTGTTCTTGTGAACCATCTATGTGTATTTATGCATGCAAGACAGGCAAGTGTGTTTCTGCTAATGTGGGAACTGGTAACCAGAGGCTTTCACAGATTTCCATTCATTCCTTATCTTTGTGTGTGTGTATGTGATCCACTGTGGGCCAAGGCCAACTAATAATAGAGGAACAGTTAGTCCTCTCCATCAGACAGTGATATCCATAACAGGTTTGTCCCTCTGTGCTGTGTGAGCCCTCAGGAAGATACTCTGAGATAAAATAATGAGATAATACAAGACTTGCAGAGAGTGGTGTTTAGAGCTCTTCTTCTATGGTGGGCCAGGGCCATGTTGCTACTGTCTGGCTCATTTGGTAGGTATTCAGACACACTTGGAGGGAAATAAGGGTAAGGATGCATCCAAAATGGGACCCCATTTCCTACATAGTGCACTACTTTTGATCAGAGCCTATTCTGGATATAGTGTGTTACTTTTGACCACCTGGGCCCATAGTAGTGCACTATATATGGAATATGGTGCCATTTGGGATAAAACCTTAAATATTAAGTGTTTCTGTTACTATTTGTCACATAGGCGTCATTATTGGTTGGTAAGTCCTGCTGTAGTATTGCAGTGGGGGCTGACTGTTGGCTCTGGGAGGATAGCTGGAATGAGGGCTCGGTCTTTATAATGGCTGTGTGTGTGTGTTTAGATGCTGAAAGACAGGAAGAGAAGGAAATGAAAATGGTTGAAGAATGAGGTCAATTACTTCTCTCTCATTTTTTACTTCAAACAAGTTCAGATTTCTTTATTAGCATTTATGAACTACATCTCAAACATCAGGGTCGTGTTAAATAAAGCACTCACTAGAAAACCGCTTAAAAAACTTTGCAGAGAAAAAAATAAAAGTGTTTCTTATTGGACAAGTCCAGGTAGTCCCTCCTTGTTTAAGTCTGTTTTGTCCCTAATGAACATGACCCAGCAAAGCGATACTCAGGCACTATAGTGAAATGAATCCTTCTACTGGCACAAACTGAGACTGATTAATTGTAAAGGTCAGAGGTTAAAAGGTTGTGGTGTGTGTCTCTCTATGGGAGGTGGTTGGGGGCAACGACCAGATTCACAGAAACAAATTCCAGATGCTGAGGAATGTGTCGTTATCGGAACACTGTGCCCCAGTATCCCTAACCCTGACCCTGTGCCCCAGGCGTCCGTGCGTGTGTGTCTGTGTATCCGTGCGAGTCTGGGGGAACTGGGCGCTCCCTAACCTCTGGTGTGTTCCACAAACCTCTGACACAGCAGATAGAGGTGAAAGGTCATGAGAACTCCAATTTTACAAGTCTCTCCAATGGTTGAGTCCCAAATGGCTCCCTATTCACTATATAGTGCACTACATTTGACCAGAGCCCTGTGGGTAGTGCACTATATAGGAAATAGAGTGCCATTTGGAACACAGCCTATGTCTCTTCCTCTCTGGCTTCTTATTAAAAAGATATATCCGTCCAAAATGGAGCCTGTACATGTTGCCCTAAAGACTCCTGACTAACTCACTCAAATACCCTGGTTTTCCAGAATCCTGCTTATTTCCTCCTGATTCCAAACCACTGTCAGGCTGATAAACCCAGAAATGTAGGAAAAGTTAGCAGACGTTTGCAAGCAGTAACCCTAGGCCTGACAGTGGTTTGGCTGAAGTTCCCCCTATAAGCTCTGATGTATGTCCATGCTAGTGCTAATAGTAGGGTAAACTGATCCTAGATCAGTGGTTAGGGACTGTTCAGAGGGAATCCGGTTGGTTCAGATAAGTACAGACCAGGATGGAGCTCTGTAGCTCAGCAGGTAGAGCATGGCGCTTGTAACAGCAGGGTTGTGGGTTCGATTCCCAGGACCACCCATAGGTAAAAATGTATGTATGCACGACTGTCTCTTTGGATAACAGTGTCTGCTAAAACAACAGATCATATTTAAATGTCAAGGACATGGAATTGCTAAATAAACATTAAATTAACCATGGCCTATCCATGTTTTTTATTTTGAAAATATATAAGTTACGTCTCAAACACACCTTATTCCCTACATAGTGCAATACTTAGGCCCTGGTTGAAAGTAGTGCACTAAATTGGGAATAGGGTGCCATTGGGGATGCAGACATCGGTTTGTTTTGCCTCCGGGTACAGTACATTTTTAGATGACATTCATTCAATACAAATGAATCAGAAGCAAAAAGAGTAGGCTAGTGCGTGACAGCTCAGATCGAATTGCAGATCTCAGAGTAGCCTATGATTGGTCCGTTAGGCCTGTCAGTCAAAGTCAGTATTTCAGTCTCCTCTGTCACCCTTGGTCAGATTGTCAGAATGGTATGTGATGTCACAAGCCTCATAGCACACTGTTTTGTTGGAAGACTTGGGCCTTGCTGTCTCTGTGCCATTCCTTCCACAAGGGGAATATATACCTCTTTATCTTAATGTTCCATTCTAATCCAAAGAAATACAATAACCGTTGTTTCTCTCTTCTCACTGTTCCAATGAAATGTTCCATTTGAAAAATTGTTCCATTCATTAACATACAATGACGTCACAGGAGTGTCAACTGGGCTCAATCCAGAATTCCAATTCCAGAACCAGAACATTTAGAACAAAAACAATAATCATTTTTTCCCCCCCATCATCATCATCATCATCACAAGGTGTTAGTGGAAGACTTCCCCTTAGAGGACAGCACCTGTCGAAACCTCCTCTTCAGCTCCTGCATGTTGGGGGACTTGGGCCGGGCCAGGTGCAGCCCCCCTCTCCTCTTCTCCCCGTTACCCCCGCCCAGCGCCCGGCTCACCTCGCCACAGAGGTGCAGGAAGGCGGCATGGACCCCCTCGTGGTTCTCCCTGGCAGACGCCTCAAAGTACGGCCCACCCAGAGAGGCTGCCAACGTCTCGCCCTCGTCAGCCGGCACCTGGCGGGCACGGAGAAGGTCGCTCTTGTTGCCCACCTGGGAGGAGAGGAAGATTAGAGAAATGTTAAGGCGACGTCCAGAAATACTTCCTGATAAAATAAAAGGTTATCCAGCTCGACACCAGTATGACAAGGACATACCTGGAGACTTAAATAATAATAAAAACATCAAGCTCCTGTAATATAACAGTCAAACCCACCAGTATAACAGGTATGTTCCCTGCAGGGTGGATGCGTCTGACGTGCTGGTAGAGAGGCTGGATGGTTCTATAACTGCTGTGGTCGGTGATGGAGAACACCAGGACGTATCCATCCGCCCAGTAGATAGACCTGTTGATCTGCTCCTGACAATATAGTCCCTCTGCATCGTCCTGGGGGAGCATGTCACATCTGTCTGTCTCTAATACTCAAAACCCACTGGTACAGACTGATGTAGACAGTGATACTTTCATCTGCCCTCCTACACTAGAGTTATTATGAGAAGCCTGCTTATGGCTATTATTCTGAGATTATGGAGAAGACAGACAGAACGCCCTCTTTACCTCAGATTGTAGTTTGTTTACAAAACCAGGCCTTTGAACAGGTGGTTAGTTTTCAAAGTGAGTTTGATCAATGAATGGGAGACTCCCTTATAGGGATCAAAACCACTACATTGAGTAGAGAAAAATGATTGGGATATGCCCTGATACTGGATGTAGGCTCATGTCCACAAAGGGTCTCAGAATAGGAGTGCTGATCAGGTCCTAACCTGCCCATATAATCTTATTCATTGTGATCTAAAAGGGCGTAACTGATCCTAGATCAGCACTCCACTCTGAGAGGCTGTATAGGGGCCATGGTCTACTGTAACATGATATATTCTTACTGATAATGAAGAACAGTAAATGAGGAGATGGTTCCACTCGTTATATCCAGACCTGGGTCAAATACATACATAGGCTACTGTATGTCAAATACTTTTTGCGATGGAACCAATACAATGGAATAGTCAAAAATATGCTGTCTGTGTGAGAACATCCTAAAGAAGGCACAGTGATGCCGAAACATTGGTGGTTTACCCAATACATTACTGGGAGCTTGTTTATAGATTGTGCAACTCTCTTTATAGCTTATAGTTTCCTCGCTGTTAGTCAGCACCTCTACCAACTTTTTTTTGGAGTGTGACACAGCTCATGTATTTTTCTATTTTGCGTGAGTCCAACCTAAAATGTGTTTTTATTTAACCAGCAAGTCCCACTGAGGTTAGAAGACCTCTATCCCAAGGGAGACTTGGCATGTACATTTTAAGTATTTGACATTTGAAAGTATTTGACCTATATTTGACCCCACGTCTGGTTAGATAGACTCCCAGGCTGTAGCGAGGACCAGCAGTTACCTTTAGACTAGAGAGACACCGGGGCATTCCAAATGACACCCTAATCCCATTGTAGTGCACTTCTTCTGACCAGTGCACATAAAGATCTGGTTAAAAGTAGTGCACCGTATAGGAAGCCATTTTGGGACACATCATTGTGTGTGGAGAGAGAGAGAGACCGACCTGTAGAGAGACACAGGGTGTGTCCTGAACCTGCAATGAGACCTGTTCTCCATCTAGATTGATCTTTCTGGAGTAAAGGGCCCCTGGGAAACACAGATTAGCAACACACACACGATGGATACAAATGCAACAAATGAATGATAATGCAACACATTAGGATGCCTTGTACTGATTAAAAACAACCAAACACAGGAGGCTATAGTAAACTAGTGTGTGGCTATTTCAACATTTTTACAATGTGAAATGACAGATATTATATGAGTGTGCACTGTGAGAATAATACAAATCCTACCTGTGTTTGCCTCATAGTCCCCAATGAACCTCTTGGTCAGAAACCTGACTATCAAAGCTGTGAATGAAACAACGAGAAGAACAGTCTCCATTGAGAAACACCTTGATAAGAACACTGCAAGCTACATATCTTTCATTGTTGACATAAGAGAATACTGCAGGCTACATATCTTTCATTGTTGACACAAGAGAATACTGCAGGCTACATATCTTTCATAGTTGACATGGCCTGCTCCTCAGGTGGTATAGACCAGCTTCCCATCAGTCTGTCTGCATCCAAACACAAATTGGACCCTATGTCCTACATAGTGCACTACTTTTAACTAACCCCCCTATGGGCCCTGGTCAATTGTAGTGCACTATATAGGGAATCGCTGGCGACACTGTTTACCACTAGCTGTCCAACTGGCACACCAGACAGTGCGTAGCCTAGAGGCCTATCCCACAGAGTACAGACATAGCCTAATACAATATCTAAGTCACATGTGTCAAACTCATTCCATGGAGGGCCAAGTGTATGCGGGTTTTCGCTCCTCCCTTGTACTTGATTGACGAATTAAGGTCACTAATTTGTAAAGAACTCCCCTCACCTGCTTTTCTAGGTTTTAATTGTGACGAAAAAAGAAAAGAAAAACCCGCAGACTACAGGGCCGTCCATGGAATGAGTTTCACACCCCTGATCGAAGTGATAGGGGGAAATATGAATAGGTACAATTTGTTTAAAAAAATCGACATGGATTGTCTGCATAATAAAATGATTTGTATTCAATCCGTTTGACAAACTAATGCAAATTAATTATTTTCATTCTAGCCATCATTCTCTATTTGCATAGGGAAATTACTTATAGGTCTAAAATTGATAGATCAATGAAAAAAGGTTGTGTGTGTGTGTGTATATATATATATATATATATATATATACACACATACACACACACACACACACACACACACAAACTTTCACATTGATTCTTGTTTTCAGATTCCAACTGTGCGCTACAGCGCACTTTTCAAAAAGTTATTAACCATGTCCCCTACCTGTTTTCCCGACGTTACTCGCTCCCAAAACCACAATTTTAACGTTTTTGTTGGGCACGCAGTCTAGAATGGGATACTCCGGTATTGGAACTAGCAGAAAGTTGCTAGAACCACTATTCATTGTTCTCGGTGGGTCGACAAGAAGACGCATTTAGAATCCCCTTGAGAGTCCAGTCTAGGAATGCCGTTCCTCTCTTTCTCCTCTACTGCTCAAATAGTCCACTGTCTCTCGATGCACCCGATCTCGATAAGAACAGAAATTATAATCGTCTCCTCTGGCTGCTACTTCGAAACAATCCTGCCTTCCGTTTGTAGATCCCTTGCATTGAGTGCGAAACAAATTGACATAATCAAGTTTCTTTTGGCGCTCATGGTCCTAGACCGTTAGGCTATCCGATTGCATCCTTGGAACCGTTATTTCACATAGGATAAGTAGAGACAGAGCACCAAACGGCCGTATAAACCATGAAGGGCAGACAAGCCTATCCCGCCACTTCCCGAGCCCGCAGCAGTGTTAGTCAAGTGAGAGAAGAGTCCGACAAACCGGAGTGGGATGAGAGAACGGGGCGTGAATGAGTAGCCTAGCATAGATTTGCTGACAGCACAACCCCTACAAATCGCTGACCTGTTAGCATCTGGCCATTTTATCTGTTTAGGATAGGCAAGCATAATGGTGCATATGATATAATTCCTGGGGATTATTTCCCAAAATTAGTAGCCTACATTTCAAGACAGTCAAATAGGATTCAATGAGTAAACTGAATCAATTGTTGGAATCTAAGGCTAAAAACAAACTATTTTAGGAAATAGGCCTACAGAGTAATTTAGTTCAACCAACCATTTCCACATATTTGACGGGTTGCCTCTGTTCTTTGTGACCATGCAGTGGTAGGCTAGGCTACAATTTAGTGTGCTATAATGTATTATTTGCGCGACGACCGGTCAATTATAATCCACCCACTTTAAGGTGCCAGCCTCGTTCTCGCCTCCTAATTGCCGAGGGCAGAAATTGGCCTATGAGTAACCAGTGTCCCCCTGGGGAGCGGTGCACCACCCAGCGACACTCCCTCATCCCCAAACTGGACGGTGCAACGTCTCCCCGCAACTCCTACAGCCCTAGCGGCTGTCAACCTTTTACAATTGGGTTTCGGTCCAATAATATGGAAAAAGACGGATGGAAATACTGATGACAGTCCGAAAGATCGCCTCGATTTGTACGATGGTACGGTATTTCTCTGTTTACAATCCGTTCTTTCGTATGCGGTGATGTTCTCCTTGCAGCGAGCTAATTGGCTAATGCTAGCTAACAGGACATGACTGAGGTTTTCCAGAAAGTTGGCTAGTTATCCAGCCAGCTAACGTACCTAGCTAGAGCTCTATAGAGAAACAAAACATTTTTAATAAGTAGTTGGCTGCAATTGATACATTTTAGTTGTTGAATTTCAAGAGGGCAAAGTATCCCCGCCGATAGAATAGCCAGTATCGCTAGGATCTCTAGACTGCTCGGGTTTGTTCTGAAGTCAAGGTGGACGAACAGAAGTATCTAGTTAAGCTAACAAGCTAGCTAGCAAATAGCCTAGCCACGAGATGCTAGTTATCAATAAATACAAAGTTGTCTTGACAGTTACTTGGCGAACTATGTGGCTTTCTCAGTCACCGTAGGCGTTTATTTGATCAAGTAGTTTAGCTACTAGTAACGTTTAGTGAAATCATATTGCTCAACGTTTCAACTTCAACTAACTACATTTTAGATGGCCAGCTAGCTACTACTGAACATATGCTTGCCAACAACATTCCTCTGGCTAGTTAACAAGCTTCTGACATAGCTAGTTAACTAACGTTAGCTGAGTTAAACAAGTTAGTTAGCTATTATTTTAAAAAAAGGCAGCAATGCAGAGGTCAGAGGGAGTTAAAGGCTCTACAAGGTGGCTCTGGCATTGGCTGTGCAGTATTTAGTGTGAGCGGGCATTCATACTTCTTGCACTTCGCGGAGCAGAGCCGTAGTGAAGGAAGTGAGGCTCAGTGAGCACAGCCTTGCCATTGAGAAGGGTCGACACAGGAACACCTGGCTCCCTGTAGAGGAAAGGCTGTGCAACCACTTGAATTGTCTATACGGTCACTGTGGAACTATACGGAGCCCTCCGCATTGTTACTACATTTTAGAGGCGCGATGCGGTACAGCGCTCAAATTGGCCTCTGTGTGCCTCTGGAGGCGCCGCTATTGCGTCACACCATCCATATGGCGCCTCCGACCACATTTTTCGGATCAAGTATAAATTGGCTCTTATATTAACCTGAGCGGCGGTGCACTGGGATATGGCCCGTGACGTGAACGGCCAAGAGCGACGAGGGAGTAGCGTCCTTCTCAAATAGAACAGTAATCTGCGCTGCTGGGTCATGTTGTCAACAATGCAGCATGGTACATCATCCAGAAACATACAAAATCAATATTTCATAAAATGGGTTGTATTACACTGAACAAAAATAAACAACATGCAACAATATTGAAGAGTTTACTGAGTTACAGTTCATATGAGGAAATCAGTCCATTGAAGGACATTCATTAGGCCCTAATCTATGGATTTCACATGACGGGGAATAAAGATATTTTATTTATTTCACCTTTATTTAACCAGGTAGGCCAGTTGAGAACAAGTTATCATTTACAACTGCGACCTGGCCAAGATAAAGCAAAGCAGTGTGACAAAAACAACAGTTACACATGGGATAAACAACGTACAGTCAATAACACAATAGAAAAATCTGTATACAGTGTGTGCAAATGAAGTAAGGAGGCAAGGCAATAAATGGGCCATAGTGGCGAAGTAATTACAATTTAGCAATTAACACTGGAGAGATAGATGTGCAGATGAGGATGTACAAGTAGAAATACTGGTGTGCAAAAGCGCAGAAAAACATGGGGATGAGGTAGGTAGTTGGTTGGATGGCTATTTACAGATGGGCTGTGTACAGCTGCAGCGATCGGTAAGCTGCTCTGACAGCTGGTGCTTAAAGTTAGTGAGGGAGATATGTCTCCAGCTTAAGTGATTTTTGCTATTCGTTCCAGTCATTGGCAGGAGAGAACTGGAAGGAAAGGCGGCCAAAGGAGTTGTTGGCTTTGGGGATGACCAGTGAAATATACCTGCTGGAGTGCGTGCTACGGGTTGGTGTTGCTATGGTGACCAGTGAGCTGACATAAGGCAGAGCTTTACCTAGCGAAGACTTCTCGATGACCCGGAGCCAGTGGGTTTGGCGACGAATATGTAGCGAGGACCAGCCAACGAGAGCACACAGGTCGCAGTGGTGGGTAGTATATGGGGCTTTGGTGACTAAACGGATGGCACTGTGATAGACTGCATCCAATTTGCTGAGTAGAGTATGGAGGCTATTTTGTAAATGACATCGCCGAAGTCAAGGATCGGTAGGATAGTTCGTTTTACGAGGGTATGTTTGGCAGCATGAGTGAAGGAGGCTTTGTTGCGAAATAGGAAGTCAATTCTAGATTTAATTTTGGATTGGAGATGCTTAATGTGAGTCTGGAAAGAGAGTTTATAGTCTAGCCAGACACCTAGGTATTTATAGTTGTCCACATATTCTAAGTCAGAACCATCCAGAGTAGCGATGATAGTCGGGCGGGTGCGGGCAGCAATCGGTTGAAGAGCATGCATTTCATTTTACTAGCATTTAAGAGCAGTTGGAGGCCATAGTTGGTCACAGATACCTTAAAAAAAAAAAAGGTATCAGAAAACCAGTCAGTATCTGGTGTGACCACCATTTGCCTCATGCAGCCCAACACCTCCTTCGCATGGAGTTGATCAGGCTGGTGATTGTGGAATGTTGTCCCACTCCTCCTCAATGGCTGTGCGAAGTTGCTGGAGAGTGGCGGGAACTGGAACACGCTGTCGTACACGTCAATCCAGAACATCCCAAACATGCTCAATGGGTGACATGTCTGGTAAGTATGCAGGCTATAGAAGAACTGGGACATTTTCAGTTTCCAGGAATTGTGTTCAGGTCTTTGCGACATGGGGCCGTGCATTATCATGATGAAATGTGAGGTGATTAATGGCTCGACGAAGGGCCTCAGGATCTCATTACGGTATCTCTGTACATTCAAATTGCCATCGAGAAAATGCAATTGTGTTTGTTGTCCATAGCTTATACCCATACCATAACCCCACCATCACCATCCGTCACTCTGTTCATAACGTTGACATCAGCACACTGCTCTCGCACACTACGCCATACACACTATCTGCCCGGTACATTTAAAAACGGGGTTCATCCGTGAAGAGCGCACTTCTACAGCGTGCTCCATCGAAGGTGAGCATTTGCCCACTGAAGACAGTTACGACGCAGAACTGCAGTCAGGTCAAGACCCTGGTGAGGATGACGAGCACCCAGATGAGCTTCCCTGAGACGGTTTCTGACAGTTGGTGCAGAAATTGTGCAAATCCACAGTTTTTTCAGCTGTTTCAGATGATCCCACAAGTGAAGATGCCGGATGATGTGGAAGTCCGGTGCTGCCGTGGTTACACGTAGTCTGCGGTTATGAGGCCGGTTGGATGTACTGCCAAATTCTCTAAAAATGAACGTTCAATTCTCTGGCAGCAGCTCTGGTGGACATTCCTGTAGTCAGCATGCCAATTGCACGTTCCCTCAACTTGAGACATCTGTGGCGTTGTGTTGTGTGACAGAACTGCACATTTTAGACAACTTTTATTGTCCCCAGCACGAGGTGCACCAGTATGTGATGATCACGCTGTTTAATCAGCTTCTTGATATGCCACACCTGTTTGGTGGATGGTTTATCTTGGCAAAGGAGAAATGCTCACTAACAGGGATGTAAACAAATTTTGTGCACAGAATTTGAGAAGCTTTTTGTGCATATGGAACATTTCTGTGATCTTTTATTTCAGCCCATGAAACATGGGACCAACACTTTACATGTTGCCTTTTATATTTTTACTCAGTTTTCATTGGGAAGGCAGATAAAGCATTTTTACGTTTGCATGTGAACATTGAATCCTCATTACTCCACGTGATTAATATAGCCTAGGCTAAGTCACCTTTGTTTTGTGCCAACTTTACTGTCGGCCAGAACGGGGCAGCTGGCTCACGCCTGGGAGGCAGCCTGGTTCCAAAACGAATGTAATCACTTTTGACCCTGTGCAAACTCCTCCCACTCCTCCCTTCAATGCTTGTTAGCTTGAGCTTAATTGGTTTACGTAGCTATCGGCTCAATTCTATGGAATGGCAGAATGCTGGTTGGCTGCCTCTTTCTAGAATACCTAGAGAGACATTCCACACGAAATGCAACTCAACCAGTTTCCTCCCGTCTCTCTGTCTAAACATCAGTTGTCAGGCAACGAGACACCAGAGAAGACACCCTCAGTTTGTTTTATAATCACATTCTCAGGACTTCCCACATTTGACAAATAAGTGACTGTTTGTTTATTTACATCGAATCCCATGTCACTGGCAAAGAAGTGCATTATCTGGTGACAGATTAAGTCAGAACTGTAATTTGTCTGAGAGGAATGGAGGATATCAGGGAGAATTCTCCCACACAGCCTTTTTTAAATGTAGAGTGCGCGCTGAGGGGGTAAGCTAGCCAGTTCAGCTAGCCAGTTTGCCCCTGTGTGTGTGTGGCCTGTCGTCCGTCTGTCTCTGCGTCTTCTACCTCTGTTGTATCATATGGAATCATCACAGACAGACCGACACCGATATTTTGTCATTCAATCAGCTGTTGCCATTCCTATATGATGATGCCATAGACTCTAGAGCATGCTAATGCATGCATAGTACATGTGTAATGATGAATAAGTACTAGGGGGACCAACCATGGTGATAGATATCTGTTCCATTATGGCATCTGATGACACCGTTCTATCTAGTAGTCCATCTATCTCTCTATGGGACCACACCTTCTGTCCCAACATGATACTGGACTAGTGGAGGCCCAGGCAGATGGTGCACTTGATACCCTGTAAAAGCATTACATAATTGTTGTGAAATATTGCTGCACATCGCAAAGATAACTTAGGGGCTCAAATGGGGTGGGGATACACTTGAGCCGTGTGTAGCACTGGCCGAAGAGAATGTATCTAGGCTACATCCCAATAAGTATACTAGCATGCTACGTTCAAGCCAAGCATACTAACTTCTTAGACGTGCCCTACTCGGGTCAGATAGTCTAGTTAGATTCACCCGTTGTCCCAATATGCATACTTAATAGCCTATAATGCTTGAAAAGTTTCCATGAATGCTAAACAGCTTGTGTGGATTTTGGGATGCTTGACCGGCCTAGAATACGGCCTGGATTACAGTGTCTGCTTGCTAAATGGCTAGAATACGGCCCGGATTACAGTGTCTGCTTGCTAAATGGCTAGAATACGGCCTGGATTACAGTGTCTGCTTGCTAAATGGCTAGAATACGGCCCGGATTACAGTGTCTGCTTGCTAAATGGCTAGAATACGGCCTGGATTACAGTGTCTGCTTGCTAAATGGCTAGAATACGGCCTGGATTACAGAGTCTGCTTGCTAAATGGCTAGAATACGGCCTGGATTACAGTGTCTGCTTGCTAAATGGCTAGAATACGGCCTGGATTACAGTGTCTGCTTGCTAAATGGCTAAAATCAATGTACATGTAATACTTACTTTCTCTTCCAGGGCGCCAATGCCTCTGCTTTGGAGAAGGAGATTGGACCAGAACAGTTTCCCGTTAATGAACACTACTTTGGATTGGTCAACGTAAGTACCAACACAACAAGATTAACAATAGCTATTGGTCAATGTAAGTTTCCCAGCATGCACCTGCACCAACACAATATTTACCAATCGTTACAGTGCCATGGTAACACTTTTGCCAACAATCATAACACAAGACTTATCACGTGCTTTCTCCTCTCCTCTCCCTCTCTTCCTCTTTCCTCTCCTCTCTCTTCGCCCTCCTCCAGTTCGGGAACACCTGCTACTGTAACTCGGTGCTGCAGGCCCTCTACTTCTGCCGTCCGTTCAGGGAGAAGGTCCTGGCTTACAAGGTCCAGCCCAGACGTAAAGAGTCACTGCTCACCTGTCTTTCTGACCTCTTCAACAGGTAAAGGAAGAGAACATGCTGAGCTCTCAGCTCAACTCTTATCCTCTTGTGTGAACACATTTTGAAGGGTGCTTGGAACCAAAAGATAGATAACGGGAAAAAGGCCAGCACTCACTTGGCTATAAGATGCAATTAATTTTTTTTCAGCATCGCCACGCAGAAGAAGAAGGTGGGAGTCATCCCTCCCAAGAAGTTCATCTCACGACTGAGGAAAGAAAATGGTGAGAGGGGGATGGGAGGGAGGGAGGAAGGAAGGAGTGATGAGGGGAGAACAATGTATCTATAAGGAAAATGTATTAACTTAGACGGTTCAGAACTCTTCCTTCTTTATCGCTCCCTCCAGAGTTGTTTGACAACTACATGCAACAGGATGCCCATGAGTTCCTCAACTACCTCCTCAACACTATCGCTGACCTGCTGCAGGAGGAGAAGAGCCAGGAGAGACAGCAGAATGGGAAACTGTTGCAGAACGGAGGAGTTGGGGGCAGCAGCGGGACGGGAGGAGGACAGGGTGAGGAGGGGGAGAAGACACAGCAGACCTGGGTCCACGAGATCTTCCAGGGAACCCTAACAAACGAGACGCGCTGCCTCAACTGTGAAGCTGTAAGTGGAGGGAGATCCAAGATGAAGGCTGTTAATAGGGTGATGAATGGGGCAGGGAGCTGTAATGGAGGCCGGGCTATGCCAGTTTTCAAATACTGTACTGTACTGTGATGGGAGAGGGAGATCCAAGATGGAGACTGTTATTGCATTTGAAATAAAGGAAATGAATAGGCCCAGAAGCTGTAATGGATGTCTGCCTTTGCCAGATTTCTAATACTTTTAATGGGGGAGAGGCAAAATGGAGACTGTTATTGGATTAGAAATGACGGAAATCAATGGGGCCAGGAGCTGTTTCCTGATACTGTACCGTGTTTAGAGTTAATGTAACCAGTGTCCTGCCTGTTTCCAGGTGAGCAGTAAAGACGAAGACTTCCTGGACCTGTCTGTAGATGTTGAGCAGAACACCTCCATCACACACTGTCTCAGGTAGGGGGGTGTGTGTGTGTGTGTGTGTGTGTGTGTGTGTGTGTGTGTGTGTGTGTGTGTGTGTGTGTGTGTGTGTGTGTGTGTGTGTGTGTACGCACACCTGGACCACACAGTTGTGTACAATTGGAGAAAGTGTTAGTGAAATGTGTTACTCCGTGTGTGATGTCGCTGTGAATGCTCCGCCTGTCTGTTTCTTCTCTCCAAAGGGGTTTCAGCAACACCGAGACACTATGTAGTGAATACAAGTACTACTGTGAACAGTGTCGTAGTAAACAGGAAGCACAGAAAAGGTGAGCTGGCTGGTCTAAAAATGGATTTAGACAGTAGTTGGATTTGTCGATGACCTGGAGTTTTCCATGGTGGTAAATACAAAAATGGCCGCTGTTGTTGCTAGGAGAAATGGTGTGTTTTGAAAAGTGCAGTATGGTTTTTACTCTGACGCTGCAGAGTGAGTCGTGTAGTTAGGGTTCGGGTCTGAATACAGCTCTGTATACCAACTGGCTGACGTACTAACTGTAGCTTGGCCTGGTCCGTGTTCAGATGTTAAGTGGACTTGATCATCTCTGTTGGTGTATTTTATTAGGATCTCCATTAGCTGTTGCGAAAGCAGCAGCTACCTTTCTTGGGGTCCACATGAAGCATGACACATAACATAATAAAGAACATTAATAGACGAACAGCTCAAGGACAGAACTACATACGTTTATAAACGGCTCACAGTTACGTATCAATGCATACACACAAGCTATCTAGGTCAAGTAGGGGAGAGGCGGGAGGAGGACTTGGTGAGGGGCCCAACACTCTTAACCGCTAGGCTAGCTGCCGCCCTACTAACTAACTAACGTTGTTCGTGGTTATTATTATTAGGATGCGCGTGAAGAAGCTGCCTATGATCCTGGCCTTACATCTGAAGAGGTTTAAATACATGGACCAGCTGCAGCGTTACACCAAGCTGTCCTATCGCGTCGTCTTCCCTCTGGAGCTCCGCCTCTTCAACACCTCCGGAGACGCCACCAACCCCGACCGCATGTATGATCTGGTTGCCGTGGTCGTCCACTGTGGAAGGTAAAGAGAGAGAGAGAGTCTCTATGGTAACTTGAACAGACCTATACGTACAGATTGATAGACATGCACGGTCTTTTGTGATAACTCTATAACGGGTATGTCTGTGTTCCTCTCTTGTCTCCAGTGGTTTTAACATTCATCATCATCTGTCGAGTTGGTTGTTGATCATAACACATTGCATTCAGGACATAAAATACATTTCTTTGTCCCATTTTTTTGCAGTATCAATCAATCAAATGTATTTATAAAGCCCTTTTTACGTCAGCCGATGTCACAAAGTGCTGTACAGAAACCCAGCCTAAAACCCCAAACAGCAAGCAATGCAGACGTAGAAGCACGGTGGCTAGGAAAAACTCCCTAGAAAGGCAGGAACCTAGGAAGATACCTAGAGAGGAACCAGGCTCTGAGGGGTGGCCAGTCCTCTTCTGGCTGTGCCGGGTGGAGATTATAACAGAACATGGCCAAGATGTTCAAACGTTCATAGATGACCAGCAGGGTCAAATAATAATTATCACAGTGGTTGTAGAGGGTGCAACAGGTCAGCACCTCAGGAGTAAATGTCAGTTGGCTTTTCATAGCCGATCATTCAGAGTATCTCTACCGCTCCTGCTGTCTCTAGAGAGTTGAAAACAGCAGGTCTGGGACAGGTAGCACGTCCGGTGAACAGGTCAGGGTTCCATAGCCGCATTATTACTTTACTGCCTTATTGCAAACAGGATGCATGTTTTGGAATATTTTTGTTCTGTACAGGCTTCCTTCTTTTCACTCTGTCAGTTAGGTTAGTATTGTGGAATAACTGCAATGTTGTTGATCCATCCTCCGTTTTCTCCAGTCACAGCCATTCAACTTGAACTGTTTTAATGTCACCTTTGGCCTCATGGTGACATCCCTGAGCGGTTTATTAAGGACGCCAGTATCTTTGTAGTGACTTGATTTGTAGTGTATTGATACAGTGTAATTAATGATGACATCACCATGCTCAAAGGGATAGTCGATGTCCGTTTTTTAAATTTATTTATATTTTTCATCTACTAATGGGTGCCCTACTTTGTGAGGCATTGTAAAACCTCCCTGGTCTTTGTGGTTTAATCTGTGTTTGAAATTCGCTGCTCGACTGAGGGACCTGACAGATAATTGTGCGTGTGGGGTACAGAGATGAGGCAGTCATTCAAAAAAATCATGTTGAACACTATTATTGCAATTTATGTGACTTGTTATGCAAATTTTACTACTTAACTTATTTAGGCTTGCCATAACAAAGGAGTTGAATACTTGACTTAATACATTTCAGTTATTCATTTGTACATATATTTAAAAAAAAAATGACATTGTGTGTAGGCCAGTGACACAAAATCTCAATTGAATGAATTTTAAATTCAGGCTGTAACACAAAATGTGGAAAAAATACTTTCTTCTCTCTGTCCCCAGTGGTCCAAACCGCGGTCATTACATCACTATAGTGAAGAGTCATGGGTTCTGGCTCCTGTTTGATGACGACATCGTAGAGGTAAGGAGGGATTGACCTCTTCAATAATATCTCTCTCCCACCCTCTATTTCTCTCTCTCTCCCACCCTCTTTCTCTCCCACCCACCCCCTCTCTCTCTCTCTCTCTCTCTCTCTCTCTCTCTCTCTCTCTTTCTCTTTCTTCAATCTAATCTTAGTCTATAGTACACCCATGTAACACTCAAACTGGGTTCTCAAATTATGTTTTCTCAAATTAAAATCAAATCAAATCAAATTAACACTAAAAGCACAGACTACGTCTTTTTGTCATGTCCCCCTCGGTCCTTGACTTCCTAAAAAGTCTTTAACAAACTAACGTTGGTATAATTTTAATATCACAAACTGTAGTTTTAGGATGACATGTCATTTTTTTCCCCCCTACAATTCCTTCACCCGACAGTTGGCTGCATCTGACAATGGCCCATTGAAACTATAATGAAACTACAACTAAACTATATTGAAACTAATTTCACACACATAATAATAGCTGTAACCTTAAGACAATAATAAATTGACAATATTATCAATTGCCTTGTGAAGGAAGAGACTGCAGAGCAGCGTGGGTAATTGACAAAGGGAACGGAGCTTACCAAAAATCAACTTTTTTCAAATGATCCTACAGAGGTTCATGCATGTTGTTTTCTATTGGAAGGTTGGATTCTAAGGTTTCAAAAGCACCTACATTTGTCAAACAACTCTTTAAAATGGATCAGATGGGCTCCATTTCAAAATATCACTTTTGTTGAATAACCGCAATTCCTTGTGTTCCACACTTGAGCTCTCGTGGCAGTCTATAGCGTACGCTACGAAGCAGACTAGTAACATAATAAAACTTATCACGAGTGGCGCAGCGGTCTAAGGCACTGCATCTCAGTACTAGAGGCATCACTACGGGCCCTGGTTCGATTCCAAGCTGTATCAACCTCGGGCTGTGATTGGGAGTCCCTTAGGGTGGCGTCGTCCGGGTTAGGGTTTGGCTGGGGTAGGCTGTCATTGTAAATAAGGATTTGTTCTTAACTGACTTGCCTAGTTAAATAAAACAAGATAATTAATGAATTTCTTTGTGCTGGTGTAGAACACTGAAATTGTTTATTTTTTCTCGTTTTTTTCCCCCCTCGTTTCTACATATAGCCTATTGTAACAAACTAATGAAATTGCTATTGTGTTCTTTGAAATGTGTTTCGTATTCTAATGTTACCTAAGACTTTCATGAACACAACCACATGATTATTATTGCGATAGCGTATATTGAATGTATTTATTAGGCCGTTAGAATGTTAACTCCCCAAAGGCTTCAACTGGGATGCCGGAGGCCATTCCAGTGTTAAAGATGGGGTTTGCCCGGAGGCAAGCAAAACTGTGGTGAAATAAACTGTTGTTTTTACGGATCGGCCAAGGCAATAACTGTCTCTGCAGGCGCCTCCAATAATGATGTGTTGTCAACAACTGACACAATAAATCACTTTCACACTCCAAGTGTAAACCATTTAGATCTCAGATTCTACTAACTCATTCACAGCATCCATACAGACCCATCAGGTATTCCAGGCTGCAATCCATCCCCCCACTCTCTACCAGACCTGGGTTCAAGTACTATTTGCAATCATTTCAAATACTTTATCTGGGATTGAATATGCTTGCCTGGCAAGAGAAAACGCTACAAGTATTTGTACGATTTTTGCTCCCAATGGTGTGTCTGGAATGCCGTCCTCCTTCTGCTCTGCTCTGCTCTGGTCAACCCAGATAGGTCCTGGTGGCTGTGTGAACAATGGAGAATTTTAGGGAGCGGGAGAGACGCTGGGAATACCAGGGGACTGGGAATACCAGTTTTAGATTAGTTAGTAGAATGACTGGAGGATTATGGGAGAGAAAGGGTAAAGGTGTGTGACGGGCTGTAGGGGTTGTGCGTATGGTAGTCTCTCTCTCTTTCTCTCTCTCACACACACTCATAGCACAGGATGAACTACTTCAGCCCCTGTAGAAAGTGAAGCAGGCCTACTCTGTGACTGAAATGCTTTCAGCCCAGATCAAATTGTAAAAATGTACGCTGCATTGGGAAAGTACTCAGACCCCTTCCCTTACAGCTTTATTCTAAAGTGGATAACATTTTTTTTTTTTCTTATCAATCTACACACAATACCTACAATACCTACAATACCTACAATACCTACAATACACAATACCCCATAGTGACAAAGCGAAAACAGTTTTTTAGAATGTAACAACAAACCTTATTCAGACCCTTTTGCTATGAGACTCAAAATTGAGCTCCGGCGCATCCTGTTTCCATTGATCATCCTTGAGATGTTTCTACAACTTGATTGGCGTCCACCTGTGGTAAATTCAACTGATTTGGAAAGACACACACCTGTCTATATAAGGTCCCACAGTTGACTGAAAACAAAGCCATGAGGTCGAAGCAATTGTCTGTAGAGCTCTGAAACAGGATTGTGTCGAGGCACAGATCTGGGGAAGGGTACCAAAAAAATTCCTGCAGCATTGAAGGTCCCAAAGAACACAGTGGCCTCAATCATTCTTAAATGGAATAAGTTTGGAACCACCAAGACTCTTCCTAGAGCTGGCCACCTGGCCAAACTGAGCAATCGGGGGAGAAGGGCCTTGGTCATAGAGGTGACCAATGGTCACTTTGACAGAGTTCCAGAGTTCCTCTGTGGAGATGGGAGAACCTTCTTCCAGAAGAACAACCATCTCTGCAGCACTCCACTAATCAGGCCTTTATGGTAGGGCGGCCAGACGGAAGCCACTCTCAGTAAAAGGCACATGGCAGCCCACTTGGAGTTTGTCAAAAGGCACCTAAAAGGACTGTGGTCTGATGAAACTAAGATTGAACTCTTTGGCCTGAATGCCAAGCGTCACGTCTGGAGGAAACCTGGCACCAAACAGTAGTTTATGGCTCTGTTTCAAATGTACCCGCAGTGGTATGTTATAGCCATCGAGGGGCCTGCTTTTTCCATTCGGTGTAGACGCTTCCAATAGGCACAGCTCTAGGATCAGCTTACTCGGTTTACCCAGTGTAGCCATTAGAGGGGAGAATGCAAAACTGGTCTTAGTGTCTAGGGCTTTTTCCACTATGGGAAAGAGTCCCATCTGAACATCTGGTGGACATGCAGGATCTGGCTGAGTGATTGAGTTTCCGCTGGGCTTGGAAACATGTTAACTCCAAGACACTGGTCTCAGATCAGGTTTTACCTTTGAATGGTTAGGGTTTAGGGTCAGTAGGCTGATCATAGATCCAGTGTTTCCCCTATATGCATTTAGCAGCAGCGCACCGCCACTGCAAAGAAAAAAGGAAAAAAATCAATGTGTGTGATTAAAAAAAATAATAATTGTGGGGGATGGCCAAAACGTTTTCAGTGTAAACTGAAACGACTAAAACCAGATATTAAGTATGTAGAAAATATAATGGAGCTATATCATTTTTAGAGAAGATAATCTTTGAGAACTAACAATCACCAAAATTAAAAACTAGACAGTCCAGGAGAATCAAAAAAAATTCATTGCCTGGGGCCCCCATTTATTTTATGTTTGAGTCACTCGGACTGGATAAGAACACTGCATAAGCCATGCCAAAATGTGTAGAATTTCAGGAAATTAGCTTTAAAACAGCAACATTGTGTCTCTGCGGCTAAGAGGAGGGCCTATAAAACCGTGCTATTGGCCACGCCCCTACCACGTCCCCGTCCCCCCCATCTCCCGCCTCACTAACTTTTCCACCGCTACTGAAAAAAACTTAGGGGAAACACTGCTAGATCTGTAGCAACTGCCCGAGTTACACCAGGACTGCACAATCCCTCCATCAGTGCTCAGACTGTCCACAATAGGCTGAGAGAAGCTGGACTGAGGGCTTGTAGGCCTGTTGTAAGGTAGGTCTTCACCAGACATCACCGGCAACAATGTTGCCTATGGGCACAAACCCACCATCGCTGGACCAGACAGGACTGGCAAAAAGTGCTCTTCACTGCCGTGTCTCATTTTTGTCGCACCAGGGGTGATGGTCGGATTCACGTTAATCGTCGAAGGAATGAGCGTTACACCGAGGCCTGTACTCTGGAGCGGGATCGATTTTGGAGGTAGAGGATCCGTCATGGTGTGTCACAGCATCATCGGACTGAGCTTGTTGTCATTGCAGGCAATCTCAACGCTGTGCGTTACAGGGAAGACATCCTCCTCCCTCATGTGGTACCCTTCCTGCAGGCTCATCCTGACATGACCCTCCAGCATGACAATGCCACCAGCCATACTGCTCATTCTGTGCGTGATTTCCTGCAAGACAGGAATGTCAGTGTTCTACCATGGACAGCGACGAGCCCGGATCTCAATCCCATTGAGCAGAAACCTGTAGGTGCCTTGGTGGAAGAGTGGGGTAACATCTCACAGCAAGAACTGGCAAATCTGGTGCAGTCCATGAGGAGGAGATGCACTGCAGTACTTAATGCAGCTGGTGGCCACACCAGATACTGACTATTACTTTTCATTTTGACCCCCCCTTTGTTCAGAGACACATTATTCAATTTCTGTTAGTCACATGTCTGTGGAACTTGTTCAGTTTATGTCTGTTGTTGAATATTATGTTCATTCAAATATTTACACATGTTAAGTTTTCTGAAAATAAACGCAGTTGACAGTGAGAGGACGTTTCTTTTTTTGCTGAGTTTATATACTGAACTATATATATGATGAACTACAGTGCCTTCTCCAAGTATTCAAGTACATTTTGTTACGTTACAGCCTTATTCTGAAATAGTTATTTTTCACCCTCATCAATTTAATCAATCTACAAACAATACCCCATAATGATAAAGCAAAAACTGTTTATTTAAAATGGAAATATCACCTTTGCATAAATATTAAGACCCTTTACTCCAGTACTTTGTTGAAGCACGTTTGGCAGTGATTACAGCATCGAGTCTTCTTTTGAATGACGCTACAAGCTTGGCACACCTGTATTTGGGGAGTTTCTCCCATTCTTCTCTGCAGATCCTCTCAAGCTCTGTCAGGTTGGTCTCCAGAGACCTGAAAACCTGAACCTGATCGATCGGGTTCAAGTCTGGGCTCTGACTGGGCCACTTAAGGACATTTAGTGACTTGTCCCGAAGCCACTCCTGCGTTGTCTTGGCTGTGTCCTTAGGGTCGTTGTCCTGTTGGAAGTTGAACCTTCACCCCAGTCTGAGGTTGTGAGCTTCCTGGAGCAGGTTTTCATCAAGGATCTCTGTATTTTGCTCCGTTCATCTTTGCCTCTTAGTCTCCCAGTCCCTGCCACTGAAAAACATCCCCACAGCATGATGCTGCCACCACCATGCTTCACCGTTGGGATGGTGCCAGGTTTCCTCCAGACGTGACGCTTTGCATTCAGGCCAAAGAGTTAAGTCTTGGGTTCATCAGACCAGAGAATCTTGTTTCTCATTTCGAGTTTCATAGCAAAAGCTCTGATTACCTAATGTTAAGGTATTTGTTAATTTTTAATACATTTGCAAAAATTCCATGTACCCGTTTTGTCGTGGGGTATTGGGTGTAGATTGCTGAGGATTATTTTTATTTATTCAATTTTAGAATAAGACTAATGTGGAAAGTCAAGGGGTCTGAAATACTTTCAGAAGGCACTGTATATGCTGAACTATATACTATATACAGTGTATTTGGAAAGTATTCAGACCCCTTGTTACGCTACAGCCTTAATTTAATTCATTTTTTAATAAAAAAAATATAATCAATCTAGACTCTACCCCATAATGACAGTGAAAACGGGTATATAGAAATTTTTGCAAATGTATAAAAAAAACAACAGATACCTTATTTACATAGTTATTCAGACTCTTTGCTATGAGACTTGAAATTGAGTTAAGATGCATCCTGTTCCCAAGGATCTTCCTTGATGTTTCTACAACTTGATTGGATTCCACTTGTGGTAAATTCAATTGATTTTACATGATTTGGAAAGGCACGCACCTGTCTATATAAGGTCCCACAGTTGACAGTGCATGTCAGTAAAAACCAAGCCATGAGGTTGGAGGATTGTGTCGAGGCACAGATCTGGGGAGACCAAGAACCCGACAGTCACTCTGACAGTGCTCCAGAGTTCCTCTGGAGATGGTTGTCCTTCTGGAAGGTTCTCTCATCTCTGCAGCACTCCACCAATCAGGCCTTTAGGGTAGAGTGGCCAGACGGAAGCCACTCCTCAGTAAAAGGCACATGACAGCTCGCTTGGAGTTTGTCAAAAGTCACCTAAAGGACTCTCAAACCATGAGAAACAAGATTCTCTGGTCTGATGAAACCAAGATTTAACTCTTTGGCCTGAATGCCATGTGTCACGTCTGGAAGAAACCTGCCACCATCCCTACGGTGAAGAATGCTGGTGGCAGCATCATGCTGGGGGATGTTTTTCCGCAGCAGGGACTGGGAGACTAGTCAGGATCGAGGGAAAGATGAACGGAGCAAAGTACAGAGATCCTTGATGAAAACCTGCTCCAGAGCGCTCAAGACCTCAGACTGGGGTGAAGGTTCACCTTCCAACAGGACAACGACCCTCAGCACACAGCCAAGACAGCGTAGGAGTGGCTTCGGGACAAGTCTCAATGTCCTTAAGTGGCCCAGCCAGAGCCTGACCTTGAACCCGATCGAACGTCTCTGGAGAGACCTGAAAATAGCTATGCAGCAACGCTCCCCCTCCAACCTGAATGAGGTTGAGAGGATCTGCAGAGAAGAATGAGAGAGAATCACCAAATACAGGTGTGCCAAGCTTCTAGCGTAATACCCAAGAAGACTCGAGGCTGTAATAGCTACCAGGTGCTTCAACAAAGTACTGATTCAGTATTGTTTTTGTTTTTTTATATATTTGCAAAAGGAAAGTCCTGTTTTTGCTTTGTCATTATCCTGTATTGTGTGTAGATTTGATGATGAAAAAATAAATGAATACATTTTAAAATAAGGGTGTCCTGTAACAAAATGCGGAAAAAGTCAAGGGTCTCAATACTTTATGAATGCACTGGTGAACTATATACAGGGCATTCGGAAAGTGTATACATGGTGAATTTTATGTCGCTAACCGTCTGTCTCGTGCCAGAAGAAAACAACATATGGTGAATAATAGGTTATGGAAGGGTGTCTGTTGTCCTTCTCTAATCTTTAACTCCTCCCTCTTCTTCTCCTTTCTAGAAAATCGACGCCCAGGCGATCGAGGAGTTCTACGGTCTAACGTCGGACATTTCCAAGAACTCTGAGTCAGGTTACATCCTGTTCTACCAGTCCCGGGACTGAACCAGCCAATGGGATTTGGACTCAGCATAGGGAGGGGCTTGGGCTGCCACAGGCCCAGCCCAGCCCACCATCCGTTATAAATATTCAGGCTTTACAGCGAAGCTTTGCACTGTGTAGCGCCAAGAGGATGGATGGAGGATCTTCAGCAGACCGGAGACAACGGTGTCCAAGCAACCCATCAGTGTGACAGGATATGACTTCATCGGAGAAGAAGATCAGCGACCAGGGATCGTTATGCTTCGTCGTAGTCATCATCCTAGTCAAGCTCGTCCTGATGGTCTCTCTCTCCTATGGTTTGACGGTAGATTCGAAAATATATGTTGGCTTGGCTAGCTCGCCGCTTACATAGCGTGGCGTCATTGTCATACATAGTGCCACTGCAGTGGTGTTAAACAGCAGTTTGGTTGGATGAAAAGTAGATCTGCCATTTCCTGAATGTTCTCCTTTTCATTGTTGTTAGTTTGGAGAGAAGAGTTTGGTCCCTTTTTGCAGGCCAGATCTGGTTGTGTTAAATTATGGTTTGGATGATAAAAGCTGCACATATATCTGTTTTAAAGGGACACATGTGCTCTCTAGCAACTGGCAACAACAGCAAACTACATCACACACACACTACAAAACGCCTGCCAACATATGTATGTCTCCTAATCAAGCAAGTTCCTCATTGGTGTCAATGTAAGTGTTTCAAATGGCACCCTATTTATTTATCTAGTGCACTCCAAATGTAGTGCACTAGATATGGAGTAGGTTCTTATTTAGCTCCTCCACTTCCCGTCACGTCATCTGAACCTTCCAATCAGAGCTTGATGTAGACAGATGTTTCCTGTTTCTTTTTTTACGCACAAGTTAACCAAACATAGCTGTTGTTTGGTAATGTTAAATATGTGTTACACTGCCAGTTGGGGTATCTAACTTCACTCTTTATAGGCTACGTCCCGATATCTATACTAGCACACTGCGAAGTATGCATGCCCAATATATTCAAAGTAGTATGCTAGTGCTGATTTCTCTCAACAGAGAGCAAAATGGAATATGGCCCACTATTCATGAAGCTTCTCAGAGTAGGAGTGCTAATCTATGATTGGTTATGATCTACATGGCCAAACCAATCAGATTCTAATGGACAGGGACCTGATCCTAGATCAGCACTCCTATGCCCAGAGGTTTTATAAAAACAGGTCCTGATCCATAGCTCTGACATGGGAGGTGTTTTATATATTATATTAGCTAGGACGAGTGGGTCCTGTGTTAAGTTGAATGTACAGTAAGGAACTGGCTGCTCATTGGTTGGCCCATACACGGGGCCTGGGGTTTTCACCTATCCTGACCAGTACTAGTTATATATCTGCATCCCAAATAGCTCCCTATTCCCTACATAGTGCACTATTTTTTACTTTGGCTCATAGGGCCTCATAGGTGCATTTGGAGTGTGGAAGAGTTAAACTCATTAACAGTATACCTATCTACCTAGTAAACACTAGTACACTCCTCGCCTATAGGGTTCACTCTCTCTGAGTCACAAAGGACACCCTATTTCTTGTGTGTGTGTGTGTGTGTGTGTGTGTGTGTGTGTGTGTGTGTGTGTGTGTGTTAAACAGTGGTTTGACCCCTATCTCTTTCTATGGCTTATTGCTGACAGTGTGATTGACACACGCACACGGCCAACACACTTGGGTTGATTTTTGTGTTTGGAGTAAGCGACCCGCGAACACACACACAGCGCAGGACACAGTACAGAAAAACAGCTTTCCGTAGTGTGTATTCCAGCCTAGCTTAGAGGGACATGAAATGCAGCCTGATGGTCCGTAAATACTGTTTAGATCTAGCAGCTTCATATGTTACCAACACACTACACTGGTCTGTAATGAATCCTGTTTTACTTCCTGGTTCTGTCTCAATAGTCTAACATGGCTTCTTCATCTCCTCTCCATCTGATGTATGAACACTGGGTAGGGGACAGCAACATTTGATATGCCTTTCCAGGTATTTGCTTTCACCAGTCCAGTCCTTTGACTCCAATGCAGATGAAGGAAAGGAAACGAGAGGAGAGGAGAGACTATTGTGACTCAGCCCCTCCATGTATGAGAGGAGTTCAAAGGTCCATTTTAGCTGCTGGGTCTTTTTAGGTTCAGGTTGAAGTTGACCCCCAGGCACAGATCTAGGATCTGTGGGATCTACCTTTAACATTATTCCTCAACTTGACCATTTAGGTTGGAAACCTTTAAAACAGACCACTGATCAGTCTGTAAAGGTGTTTTCAACTGTTCTGTTTCTTTTAAATGTGCTGACACATACAGTTTGTGTCCCAAATGACACCCCTATTCCTTAAAAAGGGCACTGATTTTGACCTGAGCCCTGTGCACCAGATTGGGAATATTGGGACGCACCCATACCACCGCATCTCCATAAGATTGATGAGATGGGAAGTGATGTTAAACAAGGATGGGGAACACCCCATATTAAAACTAGGGGCTGTTTTCATTTTAAGTATAATTATTTACAAATGTTATGTTGACCTTTTCCTAGATGTGTCTTTAAAAAATATATGTATATTTGACAAATGTTGTCCTACCGTTCTTGTGTAGGCATCTGAGATGAATGTGGTTTGGAATTATTTGGGGGAAATATTTCAGAGATGTTACGTTCCAAATGGCAACCTATTCCCTATTTAGTGCACTACTTTTGACCATGTTTTCCCATAGGGCTCTGGTCAAAAGTAGTTCACTATATAGGGAATAAGGTGCCGTTTGGAACGTAGATATTTACATTGTGTAAATATAAAATATTATTGGAGTATAATTAATTGTTTGAAATAATCAGAGGTCCATGCGTTAGTGTGATCGGTAATGTTCAATTTGGGTCTAGAGTTTCTCTTGACCTCGTAACCTAACCAGGAAAAAACTCTGGACCCTAGTAATAGCTTATAATGAATATCTAGGGCCCAAGTTACAGTACATGTTTAGAAAAACTCCCTGGTCTTATAAATATTGTCTGGCCAATATGAAAACACTCCCTTGCCAAACTAAATACATTTTTATAAATAATCATGAGGCAAAGCCAATATGCTCTGTTTGTAGAATCTTTTTCTTCTGAATGACTTTGCAGGTTTCTTTTACCTTTCTAACCAAACTATATTAAAGAGTGGGGTCAATTCCATTTCACTGCCAGTCGACTAAACATGGGAGATTTGTCGATGGATGTCCACTTCACTTATTTAATTAGCCAAGGATGTAAATTGAATTGAACCTGATTCTGATCTTCTGTACAAAGTGATTTAAGTTGAAGTACACTTTGAGAAAGTGAGCCGTGTGTGTTGGGGTGCAGAGTGGTCTCGGTCCAGATGCAGTGAAGCTTGGTATGGTTAAAAAGGTCTCCAATAAATCAACTACTGGTGTTTGATGGGGAGGAAAAAAACAAATCAAACTGGGTTGTCATTTTTTCCCCCCCCTCGGTCTGTCTCTGTGTGCTAGTTCTCTTGTACATTTATAAGTACTGTCGAACATGTACAGGTTTTTTTACTGGTAAACGGGACGTTCTCTTCTCTCGTGTTGCCTCTGTCTCCACTGACTCCTATCATTGTTCTACAGTCGTGTCTTTTCCAGAACTACACGACAATCCAAAAAATACTACAGAAATCCCCCAAACGTTACACATTAGGGATGTACTTGAATGGTAACTGGCGTCGTCTTGCTTCACAAAGCTGGGAATCAACAACCCTTTTTCTGAGATCTGATTTACCCCCTGAAGATATTTCCCCCATTTTTGTATTCAATAAAGAATGACAAAGCAACAATTGTACATTTAATTCGAATCAGGTACATAATACTTGTAGGATACAACTGTCAAGAAAATTGACAAACGTCAAGGTCTAGCTACACCATGAGGGACTCTCGCTTGTTAAAGTATAGAAAAGTATTGCCAAGGTGAGGGATCTAAATATCTATTTAGCAAGCACCTCATGGAACAAGTATTGTTTAATTTCAACAACTTAAAAGGATAAGAACACTAATACACATGCATACAAAAAAAGGAAAAGTGAAAAAATTCTGCATTTACATGGTAAGGACAAAGTTATCATAAAGTAGAAGTTGCTATATAAGCTGTGTCTTGTAGCCTATACACAGCCATCTCTCCATCTTCAGGTAGGTCTGTACACAGCCTTCTCTCCATCTTCAGGTAGGTCTGTACACAGCCTTCTCTCCATCTTCAGGTAGGTCTGTACACAGCCTTCTCTCCATCTTCAGGTAGGTCTGTACACGGCATTCTCTCCATCTTCAGGTAGGTCTGTACACGGTCTTCTCTCCATCTTCAGGTAGGTCTGTACACAGCCTCTCCATCTTCAGGTAGGTCTGTACACGGCATTCTCTCTCCATCTTCAGGTAGGTCTGTACACAGCCTCTCCATCTTCAGGTAGGTCTGTACACGGCATTCTCTCTCCATCTTCAGGTAGGTCTGTACACGGCATTCTCTCTCCATCTTCAGGTAGGTCTGTACACGGCATTCTCAGAATCTTTAGGTATGTATTTTTTTTATTTAACCTTTTATTTAACTAATGTCTTTAGTTCTAGAACAAATCTACGGCCATATTGTCCCTGGTAGTTAATTGAAATAGTCCTGTGAAGCGTGGTAATAGTTCCAGTCCACAGCAGCCAGCCAGATGGTGTATATACGAGGTGGGGTAAAGGTCGCCCTCTTGTGGAATAGAAAGAAGAGTCCCCAATTTCTTGTTTTATGCAGCAGAACCTGAAGCAAATTTGTTATATTCACTTTTTGGTACATCTTACAAAACCCCACCCCCCACTTGCAAAAACACATAATTGTAACCAATGTTTCAAACTTAATTCATGAGCTTAGTAAAAAGCTGTACTGTGATAAGGGATAGTATACCATAACATAGTCTTCAGCCGTATCACCCAAAGTGGATATAGGAACAATAGTAAAAAAACAAACATTCCTTGGTAATGTTAGTCCCATTAAGTGTTAGTATAAAACTGTGTGTTTAGTATGTTTGGGTTGTGCTTGTCTGACACATGTATATACCCTCTCTCATGGTCAGGTGACCGGCTACCACTGGACGCCCCCATAGAATCCATGGTCCAACCACCTTCCATCAGCCTAGAAACTGGCTAGCCATAAGGCAGAACCGACTAAAGCCCGGTGGGCTGCTCCAACGATTTCTAGTCCCAATTCGCCCCTGGAATGCATTCACCCCTCCACCGCATCCCCCAGTGTCCTATTATACCATGGTCTCCGACCCCGAGCCCTTCCCTGTGAAGAAGTCCCAGAAATAACTGGAATGACTAGGAGATGGCTTCTCTCTCTCCTCCTGGGGCGTCTGCCTCACCCAGACACTGTTATCCCCCTGTCCTCCCAGGCTGGAGCATGAGGCAGCCCCCAGGGTGAAGCTCAGATCTTCCCCCAGCGGAGCCCTCTGTTCCTGGGCCTGGTAGCTGTCCTCTGGGTGGACTCTGGAGCTGCTGGAGGGCTGGGCCAGACTCAGGAGGTTGTGGTTGGAGTGGAACGGTCTCATCTGGCCGATGGACTTGGACAGGATCACGTTGGAACCTGTGGAGGGAGAGATGTGTTATTACAATGTAATTTAGAATGGTGTTCATTTGTTGTTACAATGCCATTTAGAATGGTGCTACAATGTCATTTACAATGGTGTTACTTTATTACAATGTTATCTAGAATGTTGTTACAATGTTATTTAGAATGTTGCTACTTTGTTATTACATTTTTCTTAAAAGGTTACTACTTTAATTACAGTGTTATTTAGAATGTTGTTACTTTGCTATTACAATGTTATTTACAATGTTATTACCTTGCTATTACAGTGCTATTTACAATGTTATTACCTTGCTATTACAGTGTTATTTAGAATGTTGTAATGTTATTTAGAATGTTGCGGCTTTGTTTTTACAATGTTATTGCAATGTTATTTTGAATGTTGTTGCAATGTTATTACCTTGCTATTACAGTGTTATTTACAATGTTGTTGTAATGTTATTTAGAATGTTGCTGCTTTGTTTTTACAATGTTATTTAGAATGTTGCTGCTTTGTTTTTACAATGTTATTGCAATGTTATTTTGAATGTTGTTGCAATGTTATTTACAATGTTATTACCTTGCTATTACAGTGTTATTTACAATGTTGTTGTAGTGTTATTTACAATGTTGTTACAATGTTATTTAGAATGTTGCTGCTTTGTTTTTACAATGATATTTAGAATGTTATTTAGAATGTTGCAATGTTATTTAGAATGTTGTTGCAATGTTATTTTGAATGTCGTTGCTTTGTTTTTACAATGTTATTGCAATGTTATTTTGAATGTTGTTGCAATGTTATTTTGAATGTTGTTACTTTGCTATTACAATGTTATTTAGAATGTTGTTGCAATGTTATTTAGAAAGTTTTTTCAGTGTTATCTAGAATGTTGTTACAATGTTATTTAGAATATTGTTACTTTGTTATTTAGAATGTTGTTTACTTTTATTACAATGTTATTTAGAATGTTGTTACTTTGTTATTAGTGTTATCTAGAATGTTTGTTGTTGCAATGTTATTTAGAATGTTGTTACTTTGTTATTACAATGTTATTTCAAATTTTGTTATTAGTGTTATCTAGAATGTTTTGTTGCAATGTTATTTAGAATGTTGCAATGTTATTTAGAATGTTGTTGCAATGTTATTTAGAATGTTGCTACTTTGTTATTACAATGTTATTTAGAATGTTGCATTGTTATTTAGAATGTTGTTGCAATGTTATTTAGAATGTTGCTACTTTGTTGTTACAATGTTATTTACAATGTTGCTACATTGTTTTTATAATGTTATTTAGAATGTTTGTTTTTATAATGTTATTTAGAATGTTGTTATTTTGTTACAATGTTATTTAGAATGTTATTACAATGTTATTTAGAAGGTTGCTACTTTGTTTTTACAGTTAACTAGAATGTTTGTTGTTACAATGTTATTTAGAATGTTGTTGCAATGTTATTTAGAATGTTACTTTTATTACAATGTTATTTAGAATGTTGTTGCATTGTTATTTAGAATGTTGTTGCAATGTTATTTAGAATATTGTTGCAATGTTATTTAGAATGTTGCTACTTTGTTGTTACAATGTTATTTAGAATGTTGTTGCATTGTTATTTAGAATGTTGTTGCAATGTTATTTAGAATGTTGTTGCAATGTTATTTAGAATGTTGTTACTTTGTTATTACAATGTTATTTAGAATGTTGTTGCATTGTTATTTAGAATGTTGTTGCAATGTTATTTAGAATGTTGTTACTTTGTTATTTAGAATGTTGTTACTTTGTTATTACAATGTTATTTAGAATGTTGTTGCATTGTTATTTAGAAGGTTGCTACTTTGTTGTTACAATGTTGTTACTTTGTTATCTTATCAATCGGTAAGGTGTGTATTGTTGTTGTTATTATTATTATTATTATGTTAACCCTAACTCTAGCTTCCTGTCCACACCCCGGCTCAACCATAACCCTTATCCTAACACTAACTCTAGCTTAACAAAAGGCACATCTCAATAGGTGGTCCAGGTAAGTTGGGGGGTGGCCCTTTCCTCGTTTGTTCTCTATTTCTCCTCTATTGTTACTCAAACAAGGGAGAGGGCAATGAAAAAACAGATTCCCATCAGACCTACTCCTTGAGGTTTGCAGTTGTGTTTAAAAAATACTATTTTGCACAAAACCAATTGTTTTATGCTTAACTGTGTGTACGTTACTGTATTTATGGGGTTTTGTTTTTCAACAGTTAAAAAATAGCTGGAGTGTATCTTTAATCCTAAGCCTAGCGATAACCATAGCAACAGAACGAATAAGGGTGTAGCAACAGAGGTGTCCCCTCTATGACCCGTGACTTACGTTTCTTGTTGTTGTGGTGTCGTAGCGCGTCCAGGTTAAAGAACACCTCACTGGTCAGGCTGCCGTCCCCGGGCCCGTCAGGGTTGAAGAGGGGTGAGGGGGGCTCCAGGGGAGACAGGTTTAAGAGGGGCGAGGGGGGCTCCAGGGGTGACAAGTTGAAGAGTGGCGAGGGGGTGTCTAGGGGTGACAGGCTACCACTGAACGCCCCCACAGAGTCCAGAGACACCCCCGTGTCCCTCCGACCCCCCGTAGAGTCTACTGTCCCCACCGCCAGGTGACTGTCACCGTGGGAGGGAGGGAGGAGGGGGAGGACAGGGGGAGGGAGAGAGAAGAGAGGGACAGAGGAGAGAGTATTATTATTCACGTTGCAGAAAGTCTTAGAGCGCTGGTGATAGACAGACACATACTCAATAAACACACAACACTGGGATTCAGAGACAACTGAAGTGCTGATCCAGAACCAGTTTTGCCTTTTAGATCATTCTAAATAAAAATAGACAGGGGAAACCTGTTCCGTGCTCTTACTCTGAGACTCCTTGTAAATATGGGCCCTGAAATACACCTACCTGAGTTTCCTGCGGAGAAGATAGTCGATGATGTCAGGATCTGTCTGAATGAGACTCATCAGCACCTCCTGCTGGAGCTCTGCTGACACCTGAGGAGAAGAGTACAGGAGATTTACACACACACACACACACAACCCCCCCACACACACACACTCTTGGTACCGTGAATAGTCGCTTATAGTTCTGTATAAGTTGCAGGGTGACGTTGATGATGGCGGTGCTGTCCTCGATGCCCATGGCGTGAGGACTCATCTCCCTGTCCCCTCCGCCCCTCTCCCCCTGCAACAGGTTGGGACCAAATATCACCGCCAGGTTAGTTGCTGTCATCTTGTTGCCTAGGAACTGCAGAGAGAGAGGAGAGAGAGCGAGAAGGGGGTTAGGGGGAGAGACCACATATTAGGTCTACCTACGGTGTAGGCTAGGCTAGTTACAGTACAAGCTACAGAGAGAGAGAGAGACCAAAAAAAAGAGAGAGACAAAGACAGAGAGAGAGACCGCGAGAGACTGCGAAAGACTGTGAGAGACAAAAAGAGAGAGGGTTAAGAGGTTTAAGTTTGAACCCAAAATCCATTATGCTCTCTCCTCTTGAGTGACGGCGAGAGAGAGAAGCTGACTTGTTGAGGATGGACAAATACTGACAGAGAAAGACAGAAAAATAGAGAAACAGACATAAGCTGACAGGGAAAGAGATAGCCAGGTGAACAGAATGATAGACACATGGTGTGTAAGAGGATGTGGAAGCGACACACACACACACACTCTAGACACTAACCACCTGGTCCTGTGGTCCTGTGGTGTCCTGTGCGTGGCTCTGTACGGTGTGTAACAGGGTGAGGAGGCGGAGCAGGGTATCACAGTTACAGGCCGGTAACAGGTAGAGCAGCAGCTGGAGGTACAGGAACTGGTCTGTCCCTTGCAGAACTACAGGACAGATGAGGGGAGACCGAGGGGACAGAGATGGGTTAGATACCTAACCCCACAGAGAAGACAGAGATGGGTTAGATACCTAACCCCACAGAGAAGACAGAGATGGGTTAGATACCTAACCCCACAGAGATGGGTTAGATACCTAACCCCACAGAGAAGACAGAGATGGGTTAGATACCCACAGAGGGGACAGAGATGGGTTAGATACCCACAGAGGAGACAGATGGGTTAGATACCCACAGAGGGGACAGAGATGGGTTAGATACCTATCACCACAGAGAGGACAGAGATGGATTAGATACCCACATAGGGGACAAAGATGGGTTAGATACCCACATAGGGGACAAAGATGGGTTAGATACCCACAGAGATGGATTAGATACCCACAGAGGAGACAGAGATGGATTAGAAACCCACAGAGGGGACAGAGATGGGTTAGATACCTAACCTCACAGAGAGGACTGAGATGGGTTGGATACCCACAGAGGACATAGATGGGTTAGATACCCACAGAGGGGACAGAGATGGGTTAGATACCCACAGAGGGGACAGAGATGGGTTAGATACCCACAGAGGGGACAGAGATGGGTTAGATACCCCACAGAGGAGACAGAGATGGGTTAGATACCCCACAGAGGAGACAGAGATGGGTTAGATACCCCACAGAGGAGACAGAGATGGGTTAGATACCCCACAGAGGAGACAGAGAGGGGTTAGATACCCACAGAGGGGACAGAGAGGGGTTAGATACCCACAGAGGAGATAGAGAGGGGTTAGATACCCACAGAGGGGACAGAGAGGGGTTAGATACCCACAGAGGGGACAGAGAGGGGTTAGATACCTAACGCCACAGAGAAGACAGAGAGGGGTTAGATACCTAACGCCACAGAGAAGACAGAGATGGGTTAGATACCCACAGAGATGAGCAGCAAAGGGTTAGGGTGTGTGTGTGTGTGGGGGGGGATTAGGGTCTGTGTGGGGAGGGGTTAGCGGTTGTGTGTGTGTGTGTGTCGTACGGTTGGCGTGGAGGAAAGCAGAGTAGAGCTCTCTAGGCAGTAAAGGGTCAGGCATGTCTCTGAGGAACTCTTTCAGCAGAGCTGCTACATCATGAACACTGTGCTCCTCTTCCAGACACACATCTGTCCCCATGTCAAAGTCCTCACGCAGCTGCAGGGGGAAACACACACACACAAATCAGAACCAGACATACACATAAACAAGTTCACATGCATCGGCCACACACACAGTAAATAAAAGGTCAGTTTCCCATGTTATGATGCTTTGAAAACAAAAAATGACAGGGATCAACAGCCCCTGGGTACACAGAAGGGGAGAAATACACCCGTCACAACATCAACACACCCAGTAGGTATAAATCCCTACAGGACATCAACACACCCAGTAGGTATAAATCACTACAGTACATCAACACACCCAGTAGGTATAAATCACTACAGTACATCAACACACCCAGTAGGTATAAATCACTACAGTACATCAACACACCCAGTAGGTATAAATCACTACAGGACATCAACACACCCAGTAGGTATAAATCACTACAGGACATCAACACACCCAGTAGGTATAAATCACTACAGGACATCAACACACCCAGTAGGTATAAATCCCTACAGTACATCAACACACCCAGTAGGTATAAATCACTACAGTACATCAACACACCCAGTAGGTATAAATCACTACAGGACATCAACACACCCAGTAGGTATAAATCACTACAGTACATCAACACACCCAGTAGGTATAAATCCCTACAGTACATCAACACACCCAGTAGGTATAAATCCCTACAGTACATCAACACACCCAGTAGGTATAAATCCCTACAGTACATCAACACACCCAGTAGGTATAAATCACTACAGGACATCAACACACCCAGTAGGTATAAATAACTACAGTACATCAACACACCCAGTAGGTATAAATCCCTACAGTACATCAACACACCCAGTAGGTATAAATCACTACAGTACATCAACACACCCAGTAGGTATAAATCACTACAGTACATCAACACACCCAGTAGGTATAAATCACTACAGGACATCAACACACCCAGTAGGTATAAATCACTACAGGACATCAACACACCCAGTAGGTATAAATCACTACAGTACATCAACACACCCAGTAGGTATAAATCACTACAGTACATCAACACACCCAGTAGGTATAAATCACTACAGGACATCAACACACCCAGTAGGTATAAATCACTACAGGACATCAACACACCCAGTAGGTATAAATCACTACAGTACATCAACACACCCAGTAGGTATAAATCACTACAGTACATCAACACACCCAGTAGGTATAAATCACTACAGGACATCAACACACCCAGTAGGTATAAATCACTACAGTACATCAACACACCCAGTAGGTATAAATCACTACAGTACATCAACACACCCAGTAGGTATAAATCACTACAGGACATCAACACACCCAGTAGGTATAAATCACTACAGGACATCAACACACCCAGTAGGTATAAATCACTACAGGACATCAACACACCCAGTAGGTATAAATCACTACAGTACATCAACACACCCAGTAGATATAAATCACTACAGTACATCAACACACCCAGTAGGTATAAATCACTACAGTACATCAACACACCCAGTAGGTATAAATCACTACAGTGCATCAACACACCCAGTAGGTATAAATCACTACAGTACATCAACACACCCAGTAGGTATAAATCACTACAGTGCATCAACACACCCAGTAGGTATAAATCACTACAGTGCATCAACACACCCAGTAGGTATAAATCACTACAGTACATCAACACACCCAGTAGGTATAAATCACTACAGTGCATCAACACACCCAGTAGGTATAAATCACTACAGTACATCAACACACCCAGTAGGTATAAATCACTACAGTACATCAACACACCCAGTAGGTATACATCCCTACAGTACATCAACACACCCAGTAGGTATAAATCCCTACAGTACATCAACACACCCAGTAGGTATAAATCACTACAGTACATCAACACACCCAGTAGGTATAAATCACTACAGTACATCAACACACCCAGTAGGTATAAATCACTACAGTGCATCAACACACCCAGTAGGTATAAATCACTACAGGACATCAACACACCCAGTAGGTATAAATCACTACAGGACATCAACACACCCAGTAGGTATAAATCACTACAGGACATCAACACACCCAGTAGGTATAAATCACTACAGTGCATCAACACACCCAGTAGGTATAAATCACTACAGTACATCAACACACCCAGTAGGTATAAATCACTACAGTACATCAACACACCCAGTAGGTATAAATCACTACAGGACATCAACACACCCAGTAGGTATAAATCACTACAGTGCTAACGTGTAATGTGAAAAAAATAAAGAAATGCCTCACCTGCCGAACTCTCTTTATGGAGCTGCCAACACGAAAGATACCCACGGTTTGGAGCCCTAAAAAGACACAGGTGACATTTAAAAAAAAGTGCAACATTTTTGACAATTAATTGTAACAGTCTTGAGACGACAGACGCTGGGAGACTTGAAGGAAGTACAGGGTGACAATTTAATAATAAATAGACATGAAACAAAGCAAAGCAGCCCTCTGACTCTGCGTCCTCTCTAGGATTTTTCGTATGTTCCTGCCTTCTAGGCAGTTTGACATGGCCACTGCGCCTCTCTTTGGGGTCATAGGCTGGGTATCTGTACAGCACTTGTAACCTAACATAGCAGGCAATGCAAGACGCCTGAGGAAAACAGAAGTGAGGTTGAAAATGCTGTATCCCGGAAAACTAGAAACATGCGCTTTTCTGTCAATGCCGCACTTGGGACAAATGCTGATTGTAAAAATGGCTTGATATACAGACACACCTACACACACACATGTTATTAAATATTAACTACAAATTGATTGCTCTGGTTTATGCCAAAAGACTACAGAAAGGAAAGACAACATTATAAATGATACTCAAGCAGGCTTTATGAAGGGCCGCCACATCAAATCCAACATTCGTTTAGTCTTAGAATGTATGGACTATTCAGATGCAATTGGCTCAGATTATATTTTCTTTTCAGAAAAGCCTTTGACACAATTGAACACAAATTTCTTTTTCGGTCTCCAACCTTTTGGTTTCGGGTGAAAATGTTATCGAAATCATTCGCATGTTTTACGAAGATATAAATAGTTCTGTGATTCTAACCCGTCTCTGTTCCCTCTGTGAAACCCAATATCGCCTTTTTTTTAATACATTTTGGTTGTGGAACTTCTACCTCTAGATATTCTGAATAATGCACATTTCTATGGCTTATAGATTTTTGACAGAGAAATCCAAATTCCCCCACCTGGCTGACGATACTACTTTTTTGTTTTAAAGACAAAGACCAGGTCGCCCATGCCCTTCATGACACCACTGCATTCTCTATTGGCTCTGGTTTAAAACTGAACGTTTCTGAAATCTTGTTTATATGACTCTGAAGATTTAAAGAAATAGAAAACATTCTTTTAAAGTACTGTGTTAAATATTTAGGAATACATCTATCGAAAAATCACGTGTTCAGACAACATATGAATTTCTCTCCTAAAATTAAGAAAACCAAGAATACATTTAATAATTGTCTACAAAGGGATCTATACTTTGGAGAGTGCTTCTGTCCAAGGTAGAGGGACTGTCTCGCTGTCTCGCTTTGTGTACCCCTCATTGTCTTTGTTTGTAAATCCCTCTACCTCTAAAGAGATCAAATCAAATCACATTGTATTTGTGACATGCGCCGAAAACAACAGGTGTAGACCTTACCCTGAAATATTTACTTACAAGCCCTTAACCAACAATGCAGTTTTAAGAAAATTACATACAGTTGAAGTTGGAAGTTTACATACACCTTAGCAAATACATTTAAACTCAGTTTTTCATAATTCCTGACATTTAATCCTAGTAAAACTTCCCTGTCTTAGGTCAGTTAGGATCACCACTTTATTTTAAGAATGTGAAATGTCAGAATAATAGTAGAGAAAATGATTTATTTCAGCTTTTATTTCTTTCATCACATTCCCAGTGGGTCAGAAGTTTACATACACTCAATTTGTATTTGGTAACATTGCCTTTAAATTGTTTAACTTGGGTCAAACGTTTCGGGTAGCCTTCCACAAGCTTCCCACAATAAGTTGGATGAATTTCGATCCATTCCTCCTGACAGAGCTGGTGTAACTGAGTCAGGTTTGTAGGCCTCCTTGCTCGCACACACTTTTTCAGTTCTGCCCACAAATGTTCTATAGGATTGAGGTCAGGGCTTTGTGATGGCCACTCCAATACCTTGACTTTGTTGTCCTTAAGCCATTTTGCTACAACTTTGGAAGTATGCTTGGGGTCATTGTCCATTTGGAAGACCCATTTGCGACCAAGCTTTAACTTCCTGACTGATGTCTTGAGATGCATCAATATATCCACATAATTTCCTTCCCGCATGATGCCATCTCTTTTGTGAAGTGCACCAGTCCCTCCTGCAACAAAGCATCCAGACAACATGGTGCTGCCACCCCCGTGCTTCACGGTAGGGATGGTGTTCTTCGGCTTGCAAGCCTCCCCCTTTTTCCTCCAAACATAACGATGGTCATTATGGCCAAACAGTTCTATTTTTGTTTCATCAGACCAGAGGACATTTCTCCAAAAAGTATGATCTTTGTCCCCATGTGCAGTTCCAAACCAAAGTCTGGCTTTTTTATGGCAGTTTGGAGCAGTGGCTTCTTCCTTGCTGAGCGGCCTTTCAGGTTATGTCGATATAGGACTCGTTTTACTATGGATATAGATACTTTTGTACTTCTTTCCTCCAGCATCTTCACAAGGTCCTTTGCTGTTGTTCTGGGATTGATTTGCACTTTTCGCACCAAAGTACATTCATCTCTAGGAGACAGAACGTGTCTCCTTCCTGAGCGGTATGGCGGCTGCGTTGTCCCATGGTGTTTATACTTGCGTACTGTTGTTTGTACAGATGAACGTGGTACCTTCAGGCATTTGGAAATTGCTCCCAAGGATGAACCAGACTTGTGGAGGTCTACATTTTATTTTGGCAGATTTATTTAGATTTTCTTATCATGTCAAGCAAAGAGGCACTGAGTTTGATCCACAGGTACACCTCCAATTGACAACAATTATGTCAATTAGCCTATCAGAAGCTTCTAAAGCCATGACATCATTTTCTGGAATTTTCCAAGGCAGTCAACTTAGTGTATGTAAACTTCTGACCCACTGGAATTGTGATATGGTGAATTATAAGTGACATAATCTGTTTGTAAACAATTGTTGGAAAAATTACTTGTGTCATGCACAAAGTAGATGTCCTAACCGACTTGACAAAACTATAGTTTGTTAACAAGAAATTTGTGGAGTGGTTGAAAAATGAGTTTTAATGACTCCAACCTAAGTGTATGTAAACTTCCGACTTCAACTGTATGTAATACTTACTAAATAAACGAAAGTAAAAAAAGTAACACAATAAAATAACAATAACAAGGCTATATACAGGGGGTACCGGTACAGAGTCAATGTGCGCGGGTACAGGTTAGTCGAGGTAATTGAGATAATATATACAGTGGGGAAAAAAAGTATTTAGTCAGCCACCAATTGTGCAAGGCCTGTAAAGGCCTGTAATTTTCATCATAGGTACACTTCAACTATGACAGACAAAATGAGGAAAAAAATCCTGAAAATCACATTGTAGGATTTTTTATGAATTTATTTGCAAATTATGGTGGAAAATAAGTACTTGGTCAATAACAAAAAGTTTATCTCAATACTTTGTTATATACCCTTTGTTGGCAATGACAGAGGTCAAATGTTTTCTGTAAGTCTTCACAAGGTTTTCACACACTGTTGCTGGTATTTTGGCCCATTCCTCCATGCAGATCTCCTCTAGAGCAGTGATGTTTTGGGGCTGTCGCTGGGCAACACAGACTTTCAACTCCCTCCAAAGATTTTCTATGGGGTTGAGATCTGGAGACTGGCTAGGCCACTCCAGGACCTTGAAATGCTTCTTACGAAGCCACTCCTTCGTTGCCGGCGGTGTGTTTGGGATCATTGTCATGCTGAAAGACCCAGCCACGTTTCATCTTCAATGCCCTTGCTGATGGAAGGAGGTTTTCACTCAAAATCTCACGATACATGGCCCCATTCATTCTTTCCTTTACACGGATCAGTCGTCCTGGTCCCTTTGCAGAAAAACAGCCCCAAAGCATGATGTTTCCACCCCCATGCTTCACAGTAGGTATGGTGTTCTTTGGATGCAACTCAGCATTCTTTGTCCTCCAAACACGACGAGTTGAGTTTTTACCAAAAAGTTCTATTTTGGTTTCATCTGACATTCTCCCAATCCTCATCTGGATCATCCAAATGCTCTCTAGCAAACTTTAGACGGGCCTGAACATGTACTGGCTTAAGCAGGGGGACACGTCTGGCACTGCAGGATTTGAGTCCCTGGCGGCGTAGTGTGTTACTGATGGTAGGCTTTGTTACTTTGGTCCCAGCTCTCTGCAGGTCATTCACTAGGTCCCCGTGTGGTTCTGGGATTTTTGCTCACCGTTCTTGTGATCATTTTGACCCCACGGGGTGAGATCTTGCGTGGAGCCCCAGATCGAGGAAGATTATCAGTGGTCTTGTATGTCTTCCATTTCCTAATAATTGCTCCCACAGTTGATTTCTTCAAACCAAGCTGCTTACCTATTGCAGATTCAGTCTTCCCAACCTGGTGCAGGTCTACAATTCTGTTTCTGGTGTCCTTTGACAGCTCTTTGGTCTTGGCCATAGTGGAGTTTGGAGTGTGACTGTTTGAGGTTGTGGACAGGTGTCTTTTTATACTGATAACAAGTTCAAACAGGTGCCATTAATATAGGTAATGAGTGGAGGACAGAGGAGCCTCTTAAAGAAGAAGTTACAGGTCTGTGAGAGCCAGAAATGTTGCTTGTTTGTATGTGACCAAATACTTATTTTCCACCATAATTTGCAAATAAATTCATAAAAAATCCTACAATGTGATTTTCTGGATTTTTTTTCCTCATTTCGTCTGTCATAGTTGAAGTGTACCTATGATGAAAATTACAGGTCTCTCTCATCTTTTTAAGTGAGAGAACTTGCACAATTGGTGGCTGACTAAATACTTTTTTTCCCCACTGTATATTGTAGGTAGAGTTAAAGTGGCTTTGCATAGATAATAAACAGCGAGTAGCAGCAGTGTAAAAACAAAGGGGTGGGGGTCAATGCAAATAATCCGGGTAGCCATTTGATGAATTGTTCAGCAGTCTTATGGCCTGGGGGTGGAACCTGTTAAGGAGCCTTTATGGACCTAGACTTGGTGCCCCGGTACCGCTTGCCGAGCGGTAGCAGAGTACAGTCTATGACTAGGGTGACTGGAGTTTTGTGAATGTTTTGGTCCTTCCTCTGACACCGCCTAGTATATAGGTCCTGGATGGCAGGAAGCTTGGCCCCAATGATGTACTGGGCAGTACGCACTACCCTCTGTATCACCTTACGGTCGGAATGCCGAGAAATTTCCATAACAGGCGGTGATGCAATGATGGTGCAGCTGTAGAACTTTTGAGGATCTAGAGACCCATGCCAAATCATTTCAGTCTCCTGAGGGGGATTAGGCGTTGTCGTGCCTTTTTCACGACTGTCTTGGTGTGTTTGGACCATGATAGTTTGTTGGTGATGTGGACAAGACCTTTCTTGACTTCATCTGGTAAAATAAGTCTCACAAACTGAAGTCGTCAGTCATATCAAATGAAAACAAGGTCTGGAAGTGTTGGATTTTGTTGACATAAATAACACTTTCAAGATCATTTGGTCAAATACAAATTTCTAATTTGGTATTTCATTCTAAACAATGTGTTTAATAAGTTGGGAGGTCTTGTCCACATCACCAACAAACTATGTAATTATCTTCCCAAAAGATTACCCGCTAAATTGGCTAGCTGTCACCAACAACCTTTAATGTCCTGGAAAATATGTTTCCTGCACAACTTTGTGGAATACTTCAGACATAACTGTATGGAAAAAGTAATTGTTCAGCTGGCATGAAAGGAATATTAACTTTGTTCTTAATGTGTTCGACAACAATTTATAACATTGAATGAGTTTCCAATACCTTTCTGAGAGGTTGTTTCTGTGATCAAAGCCATTCCCAATGGTCTAATTACATAATGAAAACTCATCTTAACGTCGGTGATGATCACTGAGCTTATCTACAACAGCTTGGAAGGCGGGGCTTACTTGAGAAATCTTGTTGTAGCAAATACATAAGACACATTTTCCATTCACGGAACCAATTTACACCTAGTGGCAAAACATTTTGGAACATGTTTATTCCTGAAAAAAAAAGCTTGGTTGATGCCCTACAAACACTGTATACCAAACAAATTTAAGGAAGTGCACTTTAAGATTCTAAATAAGATACAGTATATCCGTGTAACTCTATGTTGTCCAAATGTTTTGATATTGATGATATCTGTGTTTTCAGTGACAAAGAAAATCTTACGCTCTTGTTCTATGAACGTAAATCAGTGATAGATTTTTACCGGAAAACCTTGCAGAGCACATATTTAGCTTTTTGAACACTACCCATGTTTTTGACATGAAGAATTAAATATGTTACTATTGCAATGGTAAGAAGACCATTGAAATTACTTTGAATTTTTTTATTCTTGTTGCCTAAGTCTTTATACAGAAACAAAAATTCCAGAATTCTATACCAAAATTACAAATATTTGTGATTTACTTTAATCATGTTAAGACTTTATCCATAGTTAATAACAAAAAGAATAACATCTTGAATCATTGAGAGTTTTTCCTAAGTGAATTCAACTGCACTTTAATTGTTTAAATCTAGTTTTTTTTTAATGTATTTAAAGTATTTTCTTGTTTTTACCTGTGTTTTGTTTTGTAAGTTGTTGATCGCTGGTAATTTGTATAATGAATATTTGTGCATGATAAAATTAACATAAAATGTACAAACAAAAAACCCCAGACTTAAACACACTCACCGTGTCTCTCTATGTGACAGCAGCAGCGTTCCACCACGCGTGGGACCTGTTTATAGATGGGGTTCAGGCTGAGTTTGGTCTGGGTCCGCCCCCCCGCGCCGGCTGCAGTCTTCTTCAGCTCCAGCTCTGCAGGGTGGGACAGCTGCAGCGCCTCCAACAGGCGGGACTGACTCTCTACAAGATCTGAGATGCAGTCCACTGATAGGCCACCCTGTAAAAGGGGAAGATGGGAAGAGAGACAAAAAAAAGAGAGAGGGAGAGAGACAGAGAGAGAGGGGGAGAAAGAGAGAGTTTTAGCATTTCAAGTTAGATTATAGATTATAAGGGAGAGGGAATAGAGGGGATGAGAATGGATAGAGCAGGACAGGATGAAATAAGATAGGGAGACAAGAGAGTGAGGGAGCAGAGAGGAGGGAGGAAGAGAAACAGGAGGGAAGAAGAGAGACAGGAGGGCGGAAGAGAGGAACATTAGGAGAGTATATGGATAAAAAGTAATGAGAGGAAGTGAAGAAGGGAAACGGGCGAGTAAACAGAGGAATGATAGAGACACATTGATCTATATAGTGCCAACTAATGGGGCAAACTCTGCGCGGCAGTCGGCGCGGCAGTCCTGGAGGAAGTGCACAGCCGCGCACGTGCGCGGTTTAGAGGGAACATTGCTCATGACTAATTTATTAGTTCCTTTTGATTCCTTTTTTTCTTGCCAATCCATCTTTCCCAGGAATATTTTTATTCTGGATGGGCTTCCTTCTTTTCACTCGGTCAATAAGATTAGTATTGTAGAGTAACTACAATGTTGTTGATCCATCCCCGGTTTTCTCCTATCACAGCCATTCAACTCTGTAACTGTTATAATGTCACCATAGTGAAATCTCTGAGCGGATTATGGTGACTATGGTGACAAGGAAGGCTATACCTTTGTAGTGACTGGGTGTATCGATACACCATCCAAAGTGTAATTAATAACTTCACCAAGTCATTATATATATTTTTTGATCCATCTACCAATAGGTGCCCTTCTTTGCGAGACATTGGAAAACCTCCCTGGTCTTTGTGGTTGAACCTGTTTGGAATGCACTGCTCGACTGAGGGACCTTACAGATAATATAATAATATAATAATATAATTTATGTCAGATAATACAATTTATGTAATTGGGGTACAGAGATGAGGTAGTCATAAAAAAACAATGTTAAACACTATTCCATGTTAAACAATACTCCATGTTAAACACTATTCCATGTTAAACAATACTCCATGTTAAACACTATTCCATGTTAAACACTATTCCATGTTAAACACTAGTCCATGCTATTTGTATGTGACTTGTTAAGCACATGTTTACTCCTAAACGTATTCAGGTTTGCCACAGCAAAGGGGTTGAATACTAATTGTCTCAAGACATTTTAGCTTTTTATTTTGAATTAATCCGAAAAAAAATGCGAAAAACATAATTCCACTTTGACATTATGGGGTATTGTGTTTAGGCAGTCACATAAAAAATTCTATGTAACAAAACGAAATGTGGGAAACTTCAAAGGACGTGAATACTTTCTGAAGGCACTGTATGTTAACATGGTCATGTTTTGAGTCGTAGTTGACAAATGTTTGTTGGACTTTTGACAGCTCTTTCAAAAGCCCAGCAGAGGTCAGCATATTTCAGTCCAAACTTTCTCATTGTGTGTGTCTGTGTGTCTGTGTGTGTGTTTGTGTGTGTGTTTGTGTGTGTGTTTGTGTGTGTTCGTGTGCATGTGTGTGTTCATGTGTGTGTTCATGTGTGTGTGCATGTGTGTGTGCATGTGTGTGTTTATGTGCGTGTTCATGTGTGCACCACACTTGCGCGCGTCTTTGTATGGGCTTTCCAACTCCAACTCACCCGTCTCTGCACTCTAGCCGTGTTATCCAGGAACCTGGGAGAGAGTGGCTTGCTGTGCAGCTCCAGTACTGACGAGGATGATGAAGATGAAGCTGTAGATCCACTGAAGGGTGATGAAGCCGTGCTGCAGAGGGGTTTGTTCCCGTCGCTAAGCTGGCGTTTTTCAGCCCGGAACATCAGGACGCTGGCCTCCAGATCCAGACAGTCTCTTCTGCTCTCCTTCAGAGCAAATCAAATCAGATCAAACTTTCACACTCAAATCAAATCAATTGCAACACACTTTACAGTAAAACGAACTAAAGTAAAGTGGTAGTGTGATAATTTGACAATTACCCTTTTTATTCTTACCCAGAGTCGGATAAACTCATGGATACCATTTGTTTTGTCTCTGCGTCTAGTATGAAGGAAGTAGAAAGGTAGTTTAGCGAGCAAGTATGCTAGCTGTTCCGGTATACTTCCAGTCACTGAGCTTACATTAGCTAGCATTGGCTCGCGAAACTACCTTCAACTTCCTTCATACTGGACTCTGGGTAAGTAGAAAAAGGGCTATCCCTTTAACTAAGGTTGTTCTTCTGTCTTTTCTAGCGGAAGTTTTTTTTTTAAACTTGCTTTTGGATACTTAGTTGTTCACCTGGACCTAGACCCACTGCTGAGTTTTTATTGTATTTTTCACACTGTACAGTAAAACAATCTAACGTAGAAAACAACCAACCTTCAGAGCATCCTGACGCTGCTTGTACGCCCGGTCGTTGGCTATCGCCTGGGAGAGGGTTATACCAAACGCCTTGGCGGCTGTCTCTGTGGGAGAGATGAAGGGAGGGAAAGAAGGAACAGAGGGGAGGAGGGAGGGGATAGATGGAAGGAAAAACGAGGGATGGAGTGAGGAAGAGAAAGAGGGAGAGAGGGAGGGATGGAGAAAGAGAGAGGAAGGGAGGGATAGAGGGAAGTGAAAAATAGGTATGGATGGAGGAAAAGAGAGAGGGATAGATAGGGAAGGAGAGAGAGAGGGATAGATAGGGAAGGAGAGAGAGAGGGATAGATAGGGAAGGAGAGAGAGAGGGATAGATAGGGAAGGAGAGAGAGAGGGATAGATAGGGAAGGAGAGAGAGAGGGATAGATAGGGAAGGAGAGAGAGAGGGATAGATAGGGAAGGAGAGAGAGAGGGATAGATAGGGAAGGAGAGAGAGAGGGATAGATAGGGAAGGAGAGAGAGAGGGATAGATAGGGAAGGAGAGAGAGGGGGATAGATAGGGAAGGAGAGAGGGGATAGATAGGGAAGGAGAGAGAGGGGATAGATAGGGAAGGAGAGAGAGGGGGATAGATAGGGAAGGAGAGAGAGAGGGATAGATAGGGAAGGAGAGAGAGAGGGAGAAACAATCTCATACATGAGGGATACTTATTTTTAACAAGTTGTAATTCCCTTCCTGCCAGAGACCATCAACATTCCTCTCGTTCCCTCCACCCATTCTAATCCCATCTCATCTCCACTACTCACAAACAGGAAGGTGTTTCATCTTTTATCTTCCCCCTGTGTTTTGAGGGTTAAATAGCCATACATACAACAGCAATATTTCTATGGTGGGAACCATCTATTCTACCCATGGGGATTGGGGCCCAGTAATGCCCTATGTCAGGTGTCTCCCACAGGTTGATCGCCTAGCTCGCGGACCAGCGTAGCTTGCTAAACAATTCTGAAAGTACATGGAATTTTTATGTGTTTAACTGCTAACTGTCATAAACAAATCTCACAGGTATCAGCCACTATTGGCTTAAAATCCCAAACCCTAACATAATATCTGCCAATTAATTTCCAGCAATATTTCCCTGTCTGTCTGTCTGTCTGTCTGTCTGTCTGTGTGGCGGCACACATTGTGTGTAGCCAATTGATGTGATAACCATCTTGTGGGTTGACAGAAATACATTCCCCAAAAACCTTCTAAATTGAATGTTAGCTGCAAAGTAGACTTACCTGGCAGAAGTATATCATGAGTAAGTATACAGTGTCTTCGGAAAGTATTCAGACCCCTTGACTTTTTTTACATTTTGTTACGTTACAGTTTTATTCCAGAACTGATTAAATAAATAAAAATCCTCAGCAATCTACACACAATACCCCATAATGACAAAGCGAAAACAGGTTTTTAGAAATGTTTGCAAATGTATTAAAATGACCTTATTTGCATAAGTATTCAGACCCTTTGCTATGAGACTCGAAATTTATCCGAGGTGTATCCTGTTTCCATTGATCATCTTTTGGAGTCCACCTGTGGTAAATTCAATTGAATGGACATGATGTGGAAAGGCACACACGAGGTCAAAGGAATTGTCTGTAGAGCTCCGAGACAGGATTGTGTTGGGGCACAGATCTGGAGAAGAGTACCAAAAAATGTCTGCAGCAATGAAGGTCCTCAAGAACACAGTGGCCTCCATCATTCTTAAATGGAAGAAGTTTGGAACCACCTAGACTTCCTAGAGCTGGCCAACCGGCCAAACTGAACAATCAGGGGAGAAGGGCCTTGGTCAGGGAGGTGACCAAGAGCCTGATGGTCACTCTGACAGAGCTCTAGAGTTCCTCTGTGGAGGTGGGAGAACCTTCCAGAAGTACATCCATCTCTGCAGTACTCCACCAAACAGGTTTTTTGTTTTGGTAGAGTGGCCAGACGGCAACCACTCCTCACTAAAAGGCATAAGACAGCCCACTTGGAGTTTGCCAAAAGGCAACTCTAGATTATCTGGTCTGATTAAACTAAGATTGAACTCTTTAGCCTGAATGCCAAGCGTGACACCTGGAGGTAACCTGGCACCATCCCTACAGTGAAGCATGGTGGTGGCAGCATCATGCTGGGGGATGTTTTTCCGCAGCAGGGATTGGGAGACTAGTCAGGATTGAGGCAAAGATGAAAGGAGCAAAGTACAGAGAGATCCTTGATGAAAACCTGCTCCAGAGCACTCAAGACTTCAGACTGGGGTGAAGGTTCACCTTCCAACAGGACAACGACCCTAAGCACACAGCCAAGACAACGCAGAAGTGTCTTTAGGACAAGTCTCTGAATGTCCTTGAGTGGCCCAGCCAGAGCCCGGACTTGAACTCGATTGAAAATCTCTGGAGAGACCTGAAAATAGCTGCGCAGCAACGCTCCCCATCCAACCTGACAGAGCTTGAGAGGATCTGCAGAGAAGAATGGGAGAAACTCCCCAAATACAGGTGTGCCAAGCTTGTAGCGTAATACCCAATAAGACTCGAGGCTGTAATCGCTGCCAAAGGTGCTTCAACAAAGTACTGAGTAAAGGGTCTGAATACTTATGTAAATGTGATATTTCAGTTTAGAATTTTTATATAAATTAACCAAAAATTCTAAAGACCTGTTTTTGCTATGTCATTATAGGATATTGTGTGTAGATTGATGAAGTCAAAGGGTCTGAATACTTTCCGAAGGCACTGTTTCATTTGCATCTATTAGTTGTTATTTACCAACTCTGCCGTGAAATTATCAGCAGCCATTAGATGGCACATTCCTCACTAGCTAGATGCGCAATTAAAGGGCAATTGCACTCAAAAATCTAAATTTGTAACTTTTCTTCTAGACCCCCAAAAAAAAAAAAAAAAAAATATAATTATGTGATTGAACCATTTACATGGACTCAGAACATCCAATTTCCTTGTTTCTCTATGAACAATTGTAATTTTAAGAGTAAAACATTTAACTGAAAGCATAATTTGGGAAAATATAAAACAGAATTTGGGAACAGATTATCACAGAGTTTATTTATTTATTTTATTTCATCTTTATTTAACCAGGTAGGCAAGTTGAGAACAAGTTCTCATTTACAACTGCGACCTGGCCAAGATAAAGCAAAGCAGTTCGACACATACAACAACACAGAGTTACACATTGGAGTAAACAAACATACAGTCAATAATACAGTAGAAAAAACGAATCTATATGCAATGTGTGCAAATGAGGTAAGATAAGGAACGAAAGGCAATAAATAGGCCATGGTGGCGAAGTAATTACAATATAGCAATTTAACACTGGAATGGTAAATGTGCAGTAGATGAATGTGCAAAGTAGAAATACTGGGGTGCAAAGGAACAAGATAAATAAATAAATAAATACGGTAGGGGATGAGGTAGTTGGTTGGGCTATTAACAGATGGGCTATGTACAGGTGCAGTGATCTGTGAGCTGCTCTGACAGCTGGTACTTAAAGTTAGTGAGGGAGATAAGTGTCTCCAGTTTCAGTGATTTTTGCAGTTCATTCCAGTCATTGGCAGCAGAGAACTGGAAGGAAAGGCAGCCAAAGGAGGTGTTGGCTTTGGGGGTGACCAGTGAAATATACCTGCTGGAGCGCGTGCTACGGGTGGGTGCTGCTATGGTTACCAGCAAGCTGAGATAAGGCGGGGCTTTACCTAGCAGGGACTTGTAGATGACCTGGAGCCAGTGGGTCTGGCGACGAGTACGTAGCGAGGGCCAGCCGACTAGAGGATACAGGTCGCAGTGGTGAGTGGTATAAGGGGCTTTGGTGAGAAAGCGGATGGCACTGTGATAGACTGCATCCAGTTTGCTGAGTAGAGTATTGGAAGCTGTTTTGTAGATGACATCGGTAGGATAGTCAGTTTTACTAGGGCAAGTTTGGAGGAGGCTTTGTTGCGAAATAGAAAACCGATTCTAGATTTGATTTTGGATTGGAGATGTTTAATGTGAGTCTGGAAGGAGAGTTTACAGTCTAGCCAGACACCTAGGTATTTGAAGTTGTCCACATATTCTAGGTCAGAGCCGTCCAGGGTAGTGATGCTAGTCGGGCGGGCGGGTGCAGGCAGCGAATGGTTGAAAAGCATGCATTTGGTTTTACTAGCGTTTAAGAGCAGTTGCAGGCCACGGAAGGAGTGTTGTATGGCATTGAAGCTCATTTGGAGGTTAGTTAACACAGTGTCCAAGGAAGGGCCAGAAGTATACAGAATGGTGTCGTCTGCATAGAGGTGGATCAGGGAATCACCCCCAGCAAGAGCGACATCATTGATATATACAGAGAAAAGAGTCGGCCCGAGAATTGAACACTGTGGAACCCCTATAGAGACTGCCAGAGGTTCGGACAACAGGCCCTCTGATTTAACACACTGAACTCTGTCTGCAAAGTAGTTGGTGAACCAGGCGAGGCAGTCATCTGAGAAACCAAGGCTATTGAGTCTGCCGATAAGAATACAGTGATTGACAGAGTCAAAAGCCTTGGCCAGGTCGATGAAGACGGCTGCACAGTACTGTCTTTTATCGATGGTGGTTATGATATCGTTTAGTACCTTGAGCATGGCTGAGGTGCACCCGTGACCAGCTCGGAAACCGGATTGCACAGAGGAGAAGGTACGGTGGGATTCGAAGTGATCAATGATCTGTTTATTAACTAGGCTTTCGAAGACTTTAGAGAGGAAGGGCAGGATGGATATAGGTCTATAGCAATTTGGGTCTAGAGTGTCACCCCCTTTGAAGAGGGGGATGACCCTATAGAGTCCCCCCTTAGAGTTGTTTATTAACCATTATTTTATCAGGTATATTGACAGAAAACACAGTGCACTACTTTATCTTGTACACTAAGGACCTGGGGAAGGAGTTACATGGGAGAAGAGAAGAATGTGCCTATTTGAAAGCTAAAATAAAATGTGTAACTTGTGTCATGTTTTATTTTTTTAAAGTAGCTCTCATGCTAGAAAAAGTTGGAGACCACTGCCCTACGTATTACACTTTGAAGCCATCCATAAACAACCCCCTTCTCTAAATACCCTCCTTATATTCAGTTTAAACTCACAGATCTGAAGAACATTGATATCTGTTGTATATTCCTGTGTTTTCATCACCATTGGTGACAGAGCCATGTATTTAGAGAGGTGGGACATTGAGGGTTCTACATTATGATGCCTTAATTAACATGACACTACAACATTCTATGGTAGCCATGTTAGCGCCCCGTTAACATTACAATAACCAATACCATGTAACTGAATGTTTAGAAATAGAACAATATTCTAAATTCTAAAAGATGGTCACTCTCTCTATGTACATGGTTCTGGTGACATATAACATTTTGGTGTCAATAAACCACAACCGTAAAATGCCATTATTTTATGTCACGATATATAGTATGTCAGCGCAAGTGGTATATACATACAAGGGTTAAATGTCACTATTTTTACACATTTGAATGGGACCATGTTGCTGTGTGAGTTCTGGCCTGGCATTGTAATCTGGCCTAATTGTCCCTAGGTCGTAGAGAGTGACGGGGAGAGGAGGTTACACGTGGATTAGGATATATCCTATTAGTCAAACAACCATGGCCGTCCCAAATGACACCCTATTTCCTATATAGTGCACTACATTTGACCAGCGCCCTATTGGTAATGTTCAAAAGTAGTGCGGTATATAGGGAATAGGGTGCCATTTGAGATGTAACCTACAGTCACAGCTAGAAGACAGACAGCAAGGCAACTCAACCGTAAACACAGTATAACAGGTGTCACTGTGCTTGCTTAACAGGATAGCTTACTTCCCAGTCCCTGTCCCAGTCCCTCGCAAACACACATGACCGCCCGCTTGACAAACATCTTAGCCAATATGCTATATAAGGAGACGTGAACATAGATATTTCAAGCTGGGGAGTGAGGTTACGAATCCAACGATATACCGTTACAATAAGATAACTGTAGCTCTATGGTAACACCCCCACCTGCCCCCGAACTTAGGCCTATACTCCTCCAGTCTCCTCTGTCTACATATCCCCCATAAGGAGCCCTAATGTTTTTAGATAAGACATCATCATGTATTTGAGCAAGTGTTGACTCGCTAAAACCTGCCCTCTGCTTTCTGACAAACCAGAAGTGTTTAGTTAGACAGTAAGAAGAACCTGCCAGCCCTACCTGTGTAAAGTCTTTACATCTAACCGTAAGGCCTGTGGTTGTTCTACTGATTCTAAGGTGCTAATGCCTTGTTAAGGGGCTGACATTAGGCAATTGACATAATTAGGTAAATAATGTGTTGATGTCACAGGGAGATTTGGGCAGGAGCTTGAATCACAAGCAAGTATCTGAAGGCAGAAGTTAAAGGATGTTGCCTCAAGTTACACACACACACACGCACGCACGCACGCACACACACACACACACACACACACACACACACACACACACACACACACACACACACACACACACACACACACACACACACACACACACACACACACACACACACACACACACACGGCAGACTGTGCCCAGAAGTAAAGCTCTAAGGATACAATAAGGGTTGACTGAACCTGAAATTCTCTCTCTCTCTCTCTCTCTCTCTCTCTCTCTCTCTCTCTCTCTCTCTCTCTCTCTCTCTCTCTCTCTCTCTGTCTCTGTCTCTGTCTCTGTCTCTCTCTCTCTCCTTTATATCTCTCTCTCTCTCCTTTATGTCTCTCTCTCTTTCTCTGTCTCTCTATCATTTCACCCCTCCACCCATCTCATCCTTTACTTGAAGCTGGTCCAAAAGGTACAGTACACGAAAGCCATGGACAGGTGTGGGTAGGTACATCAGAGGTACCAGATGGGTTAGCACACAACTAGCTAAATCCTCCTGTCAGGTGCCACTGTTCGGCTGAGGGCCAGTGGCTAGCTACAGTAGCTGACAGGCTAACTGGTTAACAAGCTAATTGGCTAATTAGCCAGCATGTAGCTTGTTGACTAGCAAGCTAGGTGGCTAACTGTCTAATAAGCTAGTTGCTAACTGGACAATAAGCTAGCTAGCTAGCTAGTAGCTGTCCTCATTTGAATTACAGGACCATAAGCTAGCTCTGTAGGCCTCTGCTAACTGACAGTTGGCTGTGGTACAGTAGCTACATTCTGGACCCCCCTGGAAAGTTTGACAGATAAACGGATGTATACACACAAAGCAGATGTGTGTCCCTGTTATGGTAAACCATGAATGACTTCGCTAACAATACGGTAGCTAGTTCAACTCAGGCCAGCAATATGATGAATGTATATTGGAGGAAACATCATTGGGAAGACTCTGTGGGATTGACAGTATTAATATCAGCTCATACAGCTCATGTAGTCTTAACATGATTACTGTGATGTTCAGTGGTGATTTTAGCATGTAAATCTTGGTGGGGCAAACAAAACAAATGTGTGATGCATGCCAGCAAAGCAACAACACGACACTAAACAATACATTAATTGCACTATAACGGTGACAAACGGTACCCACAACCTATTAGGGCCTACATAAAGCTGTCCCAACAGCAGATTACACGGCAAGCTCTAACCTTAGAATTGGGGATGACGTGCTGTCCCATGAGTGACAGAAAACTGAGCCAATCAGGATAGAAAACTGAGCCAATCAGGTGCAACGCTCTGTATTTTCCACTGGCTGCCCCACCACCACAGAAAGCACTGAGCTAGGCTGAAACACCTGCATTTTGGAGCTGCCTTAATCAAGAAAGAAAAAAAGAGACCATGTTTGTATGCAGCTTTATTAACTCAATTACATATTTTTTTTTACATTGTTTGCAAACTGATATGTGTCACGTATTAATGCCCCACCTGCCCTGAATGACGGGTCGCCACTGGTGATGTTCATGTTAAACGTGTTTGTGCCCCTCTAAGAGGCAGTGTTGGGGGAGCTACTCTGAAATATAATTTACCAAGCTACCAATTATTTCACACGGGAAGAAGTTAAGCTACACTAAAGCTACCCTTAAGAAACATATAGTTTACTAAACTAAAGTTACTTTGAAAAAGTAGTTCACTACATCCAAACTACTTAATGAAAAAATTATCATATCTAAATCTGAAATCTCATCGAATACCAATTGCAAAACAGATGACTTTGGGGTCAAACATCATGTTAACAAAATGTGGAATTTAGCCAAGTAAACCCAAAAACTATGTTTCAAGTGAAAATTAGGGAGGTCTGATGCTGAAAAAGAAAGACAATTCTTGCCTACTTCACCCATATTTTATTTTTACAAAAACAGTAGTGTGTAGTTCCAGTAGTTAGCTACACCGCTACATGGTAAAACAGTAGTGTGTAGTTCCAGTAGTTAGCTACACCGCTACATGGTAAAACAGTAGTGTGTAGTTCCAGTAGTTAGCTACACCGCTACATGGTAAAACAGTAGTGTGTAGTTCCAGTAGTTAGCTACACCGCTACATGGCTAAAAAGTAGTTAAGTACTAAAAATACAGTTAGCATGAATAAACGAGAGAAAGAACACTGCAGATGTATGATTTTAATTTGATCTGTATACGTCACAGCTAAATAATCCTGCAGCAACAGGATTTGAACTTTTAGTCCATTATAAACATACATGCTTCTCTAGGTACATTAACAGACTGGCTAGCTGGGCCCTAACAACAGACAGGCTTCTCTAGGTACAGTAACAGACTGGCTAGCTGGGCCCTTGCAACAGACAGGCTTCTCTAGGTATATCAAAAGGTTGGCCACTGCCCTTGCCTGTCCTGGGTAGCTAGCCTAGGCAGATTGGCTGGCCACTGTTCTCCCCTTCATCTACACTGATTGAAGTGGATTTAACGAGTGACATCAATGAGGGATCATAGTGTTCACCTGGATTCACCTGGTCAGCATATCATGGAAAGAGCATGTGTTCCTAATGTTTTGTACAATTAGTCACACAATGATTTTCTAAGCCTTCAGACAAGTGAGACATGGATTGTGTATGTGTGCCATTCAGGGGGGTGAATAGACAAGACAAAAGATTGAAGTGCCTTTGAGTGGGGTATGGTAGTAGGTGCCAGGAGCACCGGTTTGGGTCCAGAACTGCAACGCTGATAGGTTTTTCACGTTTAACAGTTTCCCCATGAGTATGAAGAATGGTCCACCACCCAAAGAACATCCAGCCAACTTGACACAACTGTGGGAAGCATTGGAGTCAACATGGGCCAGCATCCCCGTGGAACGCGCTTTCCACACCTTGTAGAGTCCACGCCCTGACGAACTGAGGCTGTTCTCAGGGCAAATGGGAGGTGAGAGTTGCAGTTTACAATTTTTCTCAATTGCTAACAAGCATCGGTCAATACTGAAGCCACTGTTTCAAAACTCTTCACACAGTCTGCATTCCCAACATATATCTTGGCCAAACAGTTCATCTCACCTCCAAAACTCACTAAAATCACCAAAACACTTCATACATGTTTCAAAATAAGCTCGTTCGACCATAACACTGGCAATAATTCTCACTCAGAAAGCATACATTGTCACTCATAGCACACTGACCTAAGAAACACTAACAACAGGGAGCATTACATAAATGATGAACTTTTCTCTGAAGTTTGAAAGATTTTTCACATAAATCAGTATTTCATTATAGAATAAGAATAACACATTTTCACTGTATTGACTGTACTGAAGTACATGTAACAAGAATGAATCAGAAATGCAGCAATTGGCTTCAATAGCCTTTATTTTTTCTGTGTCTTTGCAAATAGTAATTTACTTGTGAAAAATAAAAAGTTTAAACAAAAAACGAATTCCTGAAATTCCAGGGCTGCAATAATAATTACAAAAAAACAATCAACAACATGTGTAGTATAATCACTCATACTGTACAGTACTGTGACGGTTCTAGTTCTCCCTCTCTCCTGCATTTGGCCACAAGTTCTCATCAACATCACATCTCATGTCTTCTCTGGCGATGCATCTTGGAAAGTATCTTCTGGAATGTCTAATCCAACCCTGTCAGTCTTCAGGAGAAGTGTCTCCATACCCCGTATTCATGGCATCCAGTAAGGACATCTGGTCATGTGGATGATGGTCATCAACCTTCCACCTCCACGCAGAGAAAAACCCCTCTATGGGGTTTAGGAAGGGGGAGTATGGGGGCAGGAATAGTACTGACATCCTGGGATGTGCAGCAAACCAGTCTGTGACTGCAGCAGAGTGGTGGAATGCCACATCATCCCACACAACAACGAAGGTCTGGGAGTTTCTTGCCCCTCTCTCCTCCGTTGGCACAAGTCGATTACGCAGGTCATCCTGATAAGAAATGTGCCTCTCTGTACTGTGGAGGCCAATGAGTGGTTTGTGTAACAGCAAACCATCATTGGACAGTGCTGCACACAACTGTTGAACGCTGCAGATTTGGTTGCACCCTTAAACCGGCCTCTCTCAAAGAGAGACCATGGTTTACAACATGGTCAATAACTGGGGCCCTTATCTCATCAGAGACCCCCGCTCTTGGTCTCCCTCTCTTTTGTCCTCCACGCATTCTCCCTCTCCCTGCCACTCTTCTTTCCCCACTAACCTGTCTGTCTTGATCCAGGTTTCCAAACTAAATCATTCCGAAGCCGTTCTCTTTTGTCTGTTTGGTAACAAGACTTAAAACAGGACACTTGGGTAGGCTTTCAGCTGAAATTGCATTTAGTTGTGTTTGGAATGATAAAATATTCTGCTGAGATATTCTATATGTTTCAATCTGGTTACTGCAGAAATGCACGACATTTGCCATCATTCTGTTTTGAATGTGTTTTTAACCGTTTTGGACACACTGTGTTAGCATTTGAAAACATGTGCTGCAAGTATAGTTTTGGAGGTGGTGGAGTATGAATGAGAAAAGTGTTCATGGACTTTGGAGAGAATGTGGTCATTGAATGCATTTTGTGTGAAAGCAATGAAAAATGATTCACAGTTTGGTCCACGTACACTTCTGTTTCGCTGACTGTGGGAAGAGTTTGACAATGTGACTTCAATATTGACCAATGCATGTTAGCAGTTGAAAAAACCCCCAGTAATATTAGGAGATGTTCCTTATGTATGGTCTACTCAGTGTATGTAGGGTCTACTCAGTGTATGTAGGGTCTACTCAGTGTATGTAGGGTCTACTCAGTGTATGTATGGTCTACTCAGTGTATG
>CM059811.1:9698083-9828083 GCA_030435695.1 Brachymystax lenok tsinlingensis | reverse complement strand
GAGAGATGTGGATAAAGAAGAGAGAGAGAGAGAGAGAGAGAGAGAGAGAGAGAGAGAGAGAGAGAGAAACCTGTGGATAAAGCAGAGAGAGAGATGTGGTTAAAGAAGAGAGAGAGAGAGCTGTGGATAAAGAAGAGAGATAATTGTGGATAAAGAAGAGAGAGAGAGAGCTGTGGATAAAGGAGAGAGAGAGAGCTGTGGTTAAAGAAGAGAGAGATAGAAACCTGTGGATAAAGAAGAGAGAGAGATGTGGTTAAAGAAGAGAGAGAGAGCTGTGGATAAAGGAGAGAGAGAGAGCTGTGGATAAAGGAGAGAGAGAGAGAAACCTGTGGATAAAGAAGAGAGAGAGATGTGGTTAAAGAAGAGAGAGAGAGAGCTGTGGATAAAGAAGAGAGATAATTGTGGATAAAGAGGAGAGAGAGAGAGCTGTGGATAAAGAAGAGAGAGAGATAGCTGTGGTTAAAGAAGAGAGAGAGAGCTGTGGTTAAAGAAGAGAGAGATAGCTGTGGTTAAAGAAGAGAGAGATAGCTGTGGATAAAGAAGAGAGAGAGAGCTGTGGATAAAGGAGAGAGAGAGAGCTGTGGATAAAAGAAGAGAGAGAGAGAGCTGTGGATAAAGGAGAGAGAGAGAGCTGTGGATAAAAGAAGAGAGAGAGCTGTGGATAAAGGAGAGAGAGAGTTGTGGATAAAGAAGAGAGAGAGAGAGCTGTGGTTAAAGGAGAGAGAGAGAGCTGTGGATAAAAGAGAGAGAGAGTTGTGGATAAAGAAGAGAGAGAGAGAGCTGTGGTTAAAGAAGAGAGAGAGAGAGCTGTGGTTAAAGAAGAGAGAGAGAGAGCTGTGGTTAAAGAAGAGAGAGAGAGCTGTGGCTCTGCCATTCTTGCTGATAGCTAAAGTCTTAGAAGCTGGAGATCTGCTCTATCTGCACTATTTCTATTCTCCCTGTTGTCACGTTTAGGCCTGATTTCTATAGGCTGGCGTGTTTAGTTTAGTTTTGGTGTAGGTTTTTTTTGTTCTAGGTGATCTATTTCTATGTTGGGGTAATGGTTCCCAATTAGAGGCAGCTGAGTGTCGTTACCTCTAATTGGGAACCATATATATGTTTGTAGTTTTCACTAGGGGTTTGTGGGTCATTGTTGTGATCGATTGTTGTGATCGATTGTTGTGATCGATTGTTGTGATCGATTGTTGTGATCGATTGTTGTGATCGATTGTTGTGATCGATTGTTGTGATCGATTGTTGTGATCGATTGTTGTGATCGATTGTTGTGATCGATTGTTGTGATCGATTGTTCATTTTGTTATTTTTCCCCAGTTATGTTTTTTTTTTTTTTTTAATAAAAGATGTATACTGGATGCCTCGCTGCGCCTTGGTCTGTCCCTCGGTCTGTCCCTCACGGAGATTGTGACACCTGTTCTTAAGTTTCATTTTTGTTTCTTTTACTTTTGGTTATGTACACCAGCTTCAACCAGCTGAAAATACAATATTTTGGTTATGGAAAATATATTTCACAGCGGTTTAGATGGTACAATGATTTTCTACCCAATGACTGCTTGTTTTGTCATATACATTTAAATTAGGCAAACTATTAGAAATTTAGCAACCAGGAAATGGTGGAGCGATTTCTATATATTTCATCTTTAGAGAAAAGGGATAAAAGAGAGAGAGAGAGAGAGAGAGAGAGCAAAGGAACATTCTGTGTATTTATAGAATCAGATAGAAAGGCTGAGAGAGAAAAAGAAAGACAGAAAGAGCATGCAAGAGAAAGAAAGGAAGTAAGAAAACAATAACAGACCCTGTGGGGTTACTGGGATGACAAAATAATCAACGATCTCACCAAATAAGCACACATCTGACTGCTAAGAACAGGGATTTCAGAAAGAATCCATCAAGCATTGCCAAGGCATTGCCAGGAAACCAACAACACATACACACACACAATAATAAACCAGGGCTTCTGGTATTGACTTAACAGAAGGGTCAGAAAATAGCAGGACCTCCACCCATCCCACCAGGAGCTTACTCCCATAATATCTTCAGTGTGTGCGTGCTTGAGTTCCTGTATGTGTGTACATATTTCTGTGTATATGTGTGTATGTCTATTTATGTGTGTGTGTATATGTGCTTTCTCAGCTCGCTCCCATAATATACAAACATGATCCATCATTGACACAGTAGTTAGCCTGATAAACCAGGGGAGATGTCTGGCTAGCTAGTGGAGGCTGACCGGGGAGGTGTCTGGCTAGCTAGTGGAGGCTGACAGGGGAGGTGTCTGGCTAGCTAGTGGAGGCTGACAGTGGAGGTGTCTGGCTAGCTAGTGGAGGCCGACAGGGGAGGTGTCTGGCTAGCTGGTGGAGGCTGACAGGGGAGGTGTCTGACTAGCTAGTGGAGGCTGACAAGGGAGTGGTCTGGCTAGCTGGTGGAGGCTGACAGGGGAGGTGTCTGGGAAACAAGTGGAGGCTGACAGGAGAGCTGTCTGGGTAGCTAGTGGAGGCTGACAGGAGAGTGGTCTGGCTAGCTAGTGGAGGCTGACAGGGGAAGGATCTGGCTACCTCTTGGAGGCAGACAGGGGAGGAGTTTGGATAGCTCGTGGAGGCTGACAGGGGAGGTGTCTGACAAGCAAGTGGAGGCTGACAGGAGAGCTGTCTGGGTAACAAGTGGAGGCTGACAGGGGAGGTGTCTGGGTAGCTAGTGGAGGCTGACAGGAGAGTGGTCTGGCTAGCTGGTGGAGGCTGACAGGGGAGGTGTCTGGCTAGCTGGTGGAGGATGACAGAAGAGGTGTCTGGTAAGCTAGTGGAGGCTGACAGGGGAGATGTCTGGCTAGCTAGTGGAGGATGACAGTGGTGGTTTTTGGTTAGCTAGTGGAGGCTGACAGTGGAGGAGTCTGGCTAGCCAGTGGAGGCTGACAGGAGAGGTGCCTGGGTAGCTAGTGGAGGCTGACAGGAGAGGTGTCTGGCTAGCTAGTGGAGGCTGACAGGGGAGGTATCTGGCTAGCTGGTGGAGGATGACAGAAGAGGTGTCTGGCTAGCTAGTGGAGGCTGACAGGAGAGGTGTCTGGCTAGCTAGTGGAGGCTGACAGGGGGGGTGTCTGGGTAGCAGGTGGAGGCTGACAGGAGAGATGTCTGGCTAGCTAGTGGAGGCTGACAGGGGAGGTGTCTGGCTAGCTGGTGGAGGATGACAGAAGAGGTGTCTGGTAAGCTAGTGGAGGCTGACAGGGGAGATGTCTGGCTAGCTAGTGGAGGATGACAGTGGTGGTTTTTGGTTAGCTAGTGGAGGCTGACAGTGGAGGAGTCTGGCTAGCCAGTGGAGGCTGACAGGAGAGGTGCCTGGGTAGCTAGTGGAGGCTGACAGGAGAGGTGTCTGGCTAGCTAGTGGAGGCTGACAGGGGAGGTATCTGGCTAGCTGGTGGAGGATGACAGAAGAGGTGTCTGGCTAGCTAGTGGAGGCTGACAGGAGAGGTGTCTGGCTAGCTAGTGGAGGCTGACAGGGGAGGTATCTGGCTAGCTGGTGGAAGCTGACAGGGGAGGTATCTGGCTAGCTAGTGGAGGCTGACAAGGAAGATGTCTGGGTTGCTAGTTGAGGATGACAGGGGAGGTGTCTGGCTAGCTAGGGGAGGCTGACAGGGGAGGTGTCTGGCTAGCTTGTGGAGGCTGACAGGAGTGGTGTCTGGCTAGCTAGTGGAGGCTGACAGTAGAGGAGTCTGGCTAGCAAGTGGAGGCTGAGAGGAGAGGAGTCTGGCTAGCTAGTGGAGGCTGACAGGAGAGGTGTCTGGCTAGCTAGTGGAGGCTGACAGGAGAGGAGTCTGGCTAGCTAGTGGAGGCTGACAGGAGAGGAGTCTGGCTAGCTAGTGGATGCTGACAGGGGAGGTGTCTGGCTAGCTAGTGGCTGACAGGGGAGATGTCTTGCTAGCTAGTGGAGGCTGACAGGGGAGGTGTCTGGCTAGCTAGTGGAAGCTGACAGGGGAGGTGTCTGGCTAGCTAGTGGAGGCTGACAGGGGAGGTGTCTGGCTAGCTAGTGGAGGCTGACAGTGGAGAGGTCTGGCTAGCTAGTGGAGGCTGACAGTAGAGAGGTCTGGCTAGCTAGTGGAGGCTGACAGTGGAGAGGTCTGGCTAGCTAGTGGAGGCTGACAGTGGAGAGGTCTGGCTAGCTGGTGGAGGCTGACAGGGGAGGTGTCTGGCTAGCTGGTGGAGGCTGACAGGGGAGGTGTCTGGCTAGCTAGTGGAGGCTGACAGTGGAGGTGTCTGGCTAGCTAGTGGAGGCCGACAGGGGAGGTGTCTGGCTAGCTGGTGGAGGCTGACAGGGGAGGTGTCTGACTAGCTAGTGGAGGCTGACAAGGGAGTGGTCTGGCTAGCTGGTGGAGGCTGACAGGGGAGGTGTCTGGGAAACAAGTGGAGGCTGACAGGAGAGCTGTCTGGGTAGCTAGTGGAGGCTGACAGGAGAGTGGTCTGGCTAGCTAGTGGAGGCTGACAGGGGAAGGATCTGGCTACCTCTTGGAGGCAGACAGGGAGGAGTTTGGATAGCTCGTGGAGGCTGACAGGGGAGGTGTCTGACAAGCAAGTGGAGGCTGACAGGAGAGCTGTCTGGGTAACAAGTGGAGGCTGACAGGGGAGGTGTCTGGGTAGCTAGTGGAGGCTGACAGGAGAGTGGTCTGGCTAGCTGGTGGAGGCTGACAGGGGGGGTGTCTGGGTAGCAGGTGGAGGCTGACAGGAGAGATGTCTGGCTAGCTAGTGGAGGCTGACAGGGGAGGTGTCTGGCTAGCTGGTGGAGGATGACAGAAGAGGTGTCTGGTAAGCTAGTGGAGGCTGACAGGGGAGATGTCTGGCTAGCTAGTGGAGGATGACAGTGGTGGTTTTTGGTTAGCTAGTGGAGGCTGACAGTGGAGGAGTCTGGCTAGCCAGTGGAGGCTGACAGGAGAGGTGCCTGGGTAGCTAGTGGAGGCTGACAGGAGAGGTGTCTGGCTAGCTAGTGGAGGCTGACAGGGGAGGTATCTGGCTAGCTGGTGGAGGATGACAGAAGAGGTGTCTGGCTAGCTAGTGGAGGCTGACAGGAGAGGTGTCTGGCTAGCTAGTGGAGGCTGACAGGGGAGGTATCTGGCTAGCTGGTGGAAGCTGACAGGGGAGGTATCTGGCTAGCTAGTGGAGGCTGACAAGGAAGATGTCTGGGTTGCTAGTTGAGGATGACAGGGGAGGTGTCTGGCTAGCTAGGGAGGCTGACAGGGAGGTGTCTGGCTAGCTTGTGGAGGCTGACAGGAGTGGTGTCTGGCTAGCTAGTGGAGGCTGACAGTAGAGGAGTCCGGCTAGCAAGTGGAGGCTGAGAGGAGAGGAGTCTGGCTAGCTAGTGGAGGCTGACAGGAGAGGTGTCTGGCTAGCTAGTGGAGGCTGACAGGAGAGGAGTCTGGCTAGCTAGTGGATGCTGACAGGGGAGGTGTCTGGCTAGCTAGTGGCTGACAGGGGAGATGTCTTGCTAGCTAGTGGAGGCTGACAGGGGAGGTGTCTGGCTAGCTAGTGGAAGCTGACAGGGGAGGTGTCTGGCTAGCTAGTGGAGGCTGACAGGGGAGGTGTCTGGCTAGCTAGTGGAGGCTGACAGTGGAGAGGTCTGGCTAGCTGGTGGAGGATGACAGAAGAGGTGTCTGGCTAGCTAGTGGAGGCTGACAGGAGAGGTGTCTGGCTAGCTAGTGGAGGCTGACAGGGGAGGTATCTGGCTAGCTGGTGGAAGCTGACAGGGGAGGTATCTGGCTAGCTAGTGGAGGCTGACAAGGAAGATGTCTGGGTTGCTAGTTGAGGATGACAGGGAGGTGTCTGGCTAGCTAGGGAGGCTGACAGGGAGGTGTCTGGCTGGCTTGTGGAGGCTGACAGGAGTGGTGTCTGGCTAGCTAGTGGAGGCTGACAGTAGAGGAGTCTGGCTAGCAAGTGGAGGCTGAGAGGAGAGGAGTCTGGCTAGCTAGTGGAGGCTGACAGGAGAGGTGTCTGGCTAGCTAGTGGAGGCTGACAGGAGAGGAGTCTGGCTAGCTAGTGGATGCTGACAGGGGAGGTGTCTGGCTAGCTAGTGGCTGACAGGGGAGATGTCTTGCTAGCTAGTGGAGGCTGACAGGGGAGGTGTCTGGCTAGCTAGTGGAAGCTGACAGGGGAGGTGTCTGGCTAGCTAGTGGAGGCTGACAGGGGAGGTGTCTGGCTAGCTAGTGGAGGCTGACAGTGGAGAGGTCTGGCTAGCTAGTGGAGGCTGACAGTAGAGAGGTCTGGCTAGCTAGTGGAGGCTGACAGTGGAGAGGTCTGGCTAGCTAGTGGAGGCTGACAGTGGAGAGGTCTGGCTAGCTAGTGGAGGCTGACAGGGGAGAGGTCTGGCTAGCTAGTGGAGGCTGACAGGGGAGAGGTCTGGCTAGCTAGTGGAGGCTGACAGGGGAGATGTCTGGGTAGCTAGTGGAGGCTGACAGGGGAGATGTCTGGCTAGCTAGTGGAGGCTGACAGTGGAGAGGTCTGGCTAGCTAGTGGAGGCTGACAGGGGAGAGGTCTGGCTAGCTAGTGGAGGCTGACAGGGGAGAGGTCTGGCTAGCTAGTGGAGGCTGACAGTGGATAGGTCTGGCTAGCTAGTGGAGGCTGACAGTGGAGAGGCCTGGCTAGCTAGTGGAGGCTGACAGTGGAGAGGTCTGGCTAGCTAGTGGAGGCTGACAGGGGAGAGGTCTGGCTAGCTAGTGGAGGCTGACAGTGGAGAGGCCTGGCTAGCTAGTGGAGGCTGACAGTGGAGAGGTCTGGCTAGCTAGTGGAGGCTGACAGTGGAGAGGTCTGGCTAGCTAGTGGAGGCTGACAGTGGAGAGGTCTGGTTAGCTAGTGGAGGCTGACAGGGGAGATGTCTGGCTAGCTAATGGAGGCTGACAGTGGAGAGGTCTGGTTAGCTAGTGGAGGCTGACAGGGGAGATGTCTGGCTAGCTGGTGGAGGCTGACAGGGGAGATGTCTGGCTAGCTAGTGGAGGCTGACAGTGGAGAGGTCTGGCTAGCTAGTGGAGGCTGACAGGGGAGAGGTCTGGCTAGCTAGTGGAGGCTGACAGTGGAGAGGTCTGGCTAGCTAGTGGAGGCTGACAGGGGAGGTGTCTGGCTAGCTAGTGGAGGCTGACAGTGGAGAGGTCTGGCTAGCTAGTGGAGGCTGACAGTGGAGAGGTCTGGCTAGCTAGTGGAGGCTGACAGTGGAGAGGTCTGGTTAGCTAGTGGAGGCTGACAGGGGAGATGTCTGGCTAGCTAATGGAGGCTGACAGTGGAGAGGTCTGGTTAGCTAGTGGAGGCTGACAGGGGAGATGTCTGGCTAGCTGGTGGAGGCTGACAGGGGAGATGTCTGGCTAGCTAGTGGAGGCTGACAGTGGAGAGGTCTGGCTAGCTAGTGGAGGCTGACAGGGGAGATGTCTGGCTAGCTAGTGGAGGCTGACAGTGGAGAGGTCTGGCTAGCTAGTGGAGGCTGACAGGGGAGAGGTCTGGCTAGCTAGTGGAGGCTGACAGTGGAGAGGTCTGGCTAGCTAGTGGAGGCTGACAGGGGAGAGGTCTGGCTAGCTAATGGAGGCTGACAGGGGAGAGGTCTGGCTAGCTAGTGGAGGCTGACAGGGGAGAGGTCTGGCTAGCTAATGGAGGCTGACAGGGGAGAGGTCTGGCTAGCTAATGGAGGCTGACAGGGGAGATGTCTGGCTAGCTGGTGGAGGCTGACAGTGGAGAGGTCTGGCTAGCTAATGGAGGCTGACAGGGGAGATGTCTGGCTAGCTGGTGGAGGCTGACAGTGGAGAGGTCTGGCTAGCTAATGGAGGCTGACAGGGGAGATGTCTGGCTAGCTGGTGGAGGCTGACAGTGGAGAGGTCTGGCTAGCTAGTGGAGGCTGACAGTGGAGAGGTCTGGCTAGCTAGTGGAGGCTGACAGTGGAGTTTACTGGAACTAAGTCAGTGAAAACGTATTCTATAATGAGTCTATAATGATACTACAGCGTTATCGAGTGACTTTGTTAGGTTTTTATTCCATGATTCAGTAAGGAATAAGTTTATACTACCATATAATTAGCATTTATTGGAACAAATTAGGTGAAAATCTATCCATGACTTGGCACATGCTGTTACTGTAGCACATTTCAATGCTGGATGCTATATGGTTGTACACAAGAGGTTGCTCAATTGTACACAATCCATTTACTCCATTCCGGCTATTATTATGAGCCGCCTCCTGTGTTTGTATTGCAGCTGTGTGACAGAAACTATGCGTTACTGAGGGGCCCAAGAGGAGCGTGAAGTTGCCCCTAGACGCTGATCCTGATTCAGTTTAGCATTTTCCCCACTAATGGTTACGGTTAGGATTGGGGGAGGGGAAGCTGATCCTAGATCTGTACCCATGGGAAACAACCCAGAGAGAGGGGCCACATCCCTCTGATCCCAGAGTTTGGGAAAAGAGAGAAAAAGGAGGGACGAAAAGGGATAAAAAAAAGAGGGAGAATAGCGGGAGAAAGAGGGGGAGAAAGATGGAGACAAGAGGGAGAGAGGGAGGATTAAAAAAATAGGGTAAAAGAGGTAGAAAAAGAGGTAGAAAAAGGGATGAAAGAGGGAGAGAGAGGGATGAAAGAGGGAGAGAGAGGGATGAAAGAGGAAGAGAGCGGGATGAAAGAGGAAGAGAGAGGGATGAAAGAGGGAGAGAGCGGGATGAAAGAGGGAGAGAGCGGGATGAAAGAGGAAGAGAGCGGGATGAAAGAGGAAGAGAGAGGGATGAAAGAGGGAGAGAGAGGGATGAAAGAGGGAGAGAGAGGGATGATAGAGGGAGAGAGCGGGATGAAAGAGGAAGAGAGAGGGATGAAAGAGGGAGAGAGCGGGATGAAAGAGGAAGAGAGAGGGATGAAAGAGGGAGAGAGAGGGATGAAAGAGGGAGAGAGAGGGATGATAGAGGGAGAGAGCGGGATGAAAGAGGGAGAGAGCGGGATGAAAGAGGAAGAGAGAGGGATGAAAGAGGGAGAGAGCGGGATGAAAGAGGAAGAGAGAGGGATGAAAGAGGGAGAGAGAGGGATGATAGAAGGAGTGAGAGGGATGAAAGAGGAAAAGAGCGGGATGAAAGAGGAAGAGGGAGGGATGAAAGAGGGATGAAAGTGGCGGCGAGAGGGATGAAATATGGATGAAAGAGGGATGAAAGAGGTAGAGAGAGGGATGAAAGAGGGAGAGAGAGGGATGAAAGAGGGATGAAAGAGGGACAGAGGGGGAAAGCTGTTGAAAAAACTTCCTATAAGTGATGTGGACTAACGACACATGCTATTACTTAAAACATGCAGATGTAGGCTCATAGTTTGAGCTAGTTTGCTACAGAATAAAAATAATCCTGCAGCAACAGGATATTTGAATTATTATGTGTATTAAAATTTAGGTAGGGGTTGATACATTTTTTTGTTAGGGCAAATCAAATCTGACATTGTAAAGTGGAAAGTACAAATTTAAGAAGCCATTTTAAACCTGAAAACACACCAAAAAGTTCTCAGCAACAAAAGAGTGATCAAAGTAAGATCCTACATCAGTACTGTAGATAATTCTCACATTGCAGATTTCCGGTCCAACATATGGCAAACATATACAATTAATCTACTACGAGCTTCTCAAGGCTGAATCCCAAATGATTCACAATGACAAAAGTATCCATGGGAACAAATGGATAAAACATGGATGTGCTAGGTAAAATATTGTGTTGACAAAGAACTTGATTGTGTTATGAAACCAACCAGTCACTAACCCAAAGTGAACTAACTGAAGTTCCCCCTAGGTAAAATAAAGTTATTATATTCTATTCTCCATTCCTAACCATTGTGACCAAAAATGTACACTTTCCAATACATTTTTTTTTTGTAAATATACAGGAGTCCTTTCTACTCTTTTACTGCAGGTTAAAAAAAAGACGTACTTAATAAATCAATGAAAGAGACGTTGCATAACTTTGGAACGTTATTCTGTTGCTTTGACCAATAAACGTGCCCACGACAGTGTCCAGACAGTTGACTGATTAGAGAGAGGTCAGGGGTTAAAGGTCAAGAGGTTAAAGTTCTGAAAATAGACATGGATGGAGAAGCACTGCCGTTTACGTAACCCTGGTGACAAGAGAGAGGACTGTAACACCCTACGACCCCTTCTACTCTTGTTACCCCTACTCTTCTTCCTATTCCTACTTTTTAATTAGATTTGACTAGATTAGATTAGATTTGACTAGATTAGATTTGAATAGATTTGACTAGATTAGATTTGACTAGATTTGACTAGATTTGATTTGATAAAATTAGATTTGATTTGGCCAGATTATATTTGACTAGATTATATTTGTGACCGTTGGGTTCTTGGTCCCTCCCTGACCAAGGCCCTTCTACCCCGATTGCTTCTCTGTGAGGTGTATTTAAGTAACACATAGGCTGTAGCTCAGGCCCTGAAGCAAGGATATGCATATTCTTGGTACCATTTGAAAGGAAACACTTTGACGTTTGTGGAAATGTGAAGTGTATGTGCAAAGTTTCAGACGATAACTTGAAGTATGAGCAAACTACATGACATTTAGTCACCCAGGTACATTTGGGCAAATCGTGAAGGAGACATTTACATTCACATTACATTTTTCTGCAAGAATATCGTCAAATCTGTATACTTGGACTTTGATTTAGCTTTTCCAGTATTAGTAGCCGTATTATAAGTTCAACATTTGCAAAACACCCAGTTTTCATAACCTTATAACTCTCCATATTCTTATAATTTTTGTCCTAACGGAAAATGCTTGCTGTCGCATAAGGTTAGCAGCTACATTTTGCGACAGATCCAGGGTTTCCGGATACTCCTATAAAGCCCAGCTCATTGGTTATCTAGCTAGCTATGTTTGATCACGATTGGTGCCTATTTGACAAAGTTACAGTCAATCAAGTGAAGACGGCCCGCGTCATCGGCGTGACATGAAGGCGTCGCTTTCTGACCAAATTTGGTGTCCTATTGGATATACTACACCCCTAATGATATAGTGAAGTCTGGTTATGTTCTAGGATCTCTGAGGACCAAATACGAACATGATTTGAATGGTTGAAACAACATTTAGGGTTAGATTCCTTTCTTTGCAAATTGAACGAGTGGAAATACAAAATCTATTGTGCATGCTATATGGACCTTTTTAGGTTATGAAAAATGATTTTATCTAACAAAGCGACACTTCATGTTATCTCTGGGACCCTTTGGATGATAGCAATTTCAAAATGTAAGTACACATTTCACCTTCAGAGGTGAATTCATCAAACCTATCGCGGTGAAAAAAGTGTTTTGTTGTTAGGAGTTCTCCTCAAACAATAGCATGGCATTTTGTCTCAGTAATAGCTACTGTAAATTGGACAGTGCAGTTATATTAACAAGAATTTAAGCTTCTAGCCGATATAAGACACTTACATGTACCGACATTTGTTGTTCCTCTAAAATCTGCGATCGTGACACACGACGCTGCATGATTTCCAACTGTCCCGTTTTAACAGGACACCTATCCCAACCTGGAGATCATATTACACTGGATATCACATCCGTATCATAATACTAACCACTCTTTATCTTGTTCAATGACATGTACAGAAAAGAGATTTAATTAAAAAAAAATGAATGTTTAAGGAATAACATAATCATGTTATTCCAGAACTATATGTTTGAGTCCGTCCTTTCTAGTATGGCCATAGAGTCTACTCTTCCTTTCTAGTATGGCCATAGAGTCTACTCCTCCTTTCTAGTATGGCCATAGAGTCTACTCCTCCTTTCTAGTATGGCCATGGAGTCTACTCCTCCTTTCTAGTATGGCCATAGCGTCTACTTCCCCTTTCTAGTATGGCCATAGAGTCTACTCCTCCTTTCTGGCATGGCAATAGAGTCTACTCCTCCTTTTTAGTATACTGTAGTATTTATTCCTCACTTGTAAAGCTCTGGGGACTTCCATCTCAAATGCCATAACATATTTCTGTTATTTTAGCATGGCCATATTTTAACTACTACCCCTTCCTCTGTACTTCTGGAGATGCTGATGTTGAAGACGAGGTCCCTCTCCTCCACATTCAAACCCCAATTGAGCAATGAAGAGCTTTATTATCTGGAGATAGACCAGCATCGTACACATATCTCTGTCCGTCCTTTCTGGCATGGCCATAGTGTGACATACCTATCAGTTCTGTACTTCTGGGGATGCTGCTGTTGGAGTCCAGGTCCCTATCCTCGAGCTCTCTCCATCCCTTTCCTTCTCTTCTATCTCTTCTAAGCTCTTTCCCCCCCTTTCCCCCTCTCTTCCTCTCCCCCTCGCTTTCTCCCTCTCTCCCCTCTCCCCTCTCTTTCCCCCCTTCCTCTCTTCTTCTCTTTCTCCCCTCTCTTCCTCTCCCCCTCTCTTCCTCTCCCCTCCTCCTCTTCCTCTTTCTACCACGTATCAGTTCTATACCTCTGGGGATGCTGATGTTGAAGTCCAGGTCCCTCTTCTCCAGATGGTAGCAGGCCACATCCTGCAGCCGGGCTCTCTCCAGCTCAGACAGGCTCTGGATGGGTACTGGCTGCAGACGGACACTCCGGCCCAACATGGTCGCCCACGTATGGTCACCCTGGAGGAGAGAGAAAAAGAAAAAGAAAGTGTTAAAAAATATATATATACATATTTATAAAACCTTTATTCATGCAGGTTTGTCTCACTGAGATAGACATATTTTTTGAAGAGAGACCTGTTCAGAGTAATAGAGAGAGAGAGAGAGAGAGAGAGAGAGAGAGAGAGAGAGAGAGAGAGTGAGAGGAAGGGAGGGGAAGAGAAGACAAGTGATAAAAGGAGTAGAGGGAGATGGAAGAGGAGCGGAGAGAGAGAGAGAGAGAAAAAGAGATGAGTTGCATATGATAAGGTCATCATTAAAAAAATTGAATGTCAGGCAACTAAAAAGAAAAACGCAAATCGATAGTCTCAATACTAAACGTAAAACAAAACCAAGTGACTCTCAACACAAGGGTGCATGCTCAGCCCCCTCCTGTACTCCCTGTTCACCCACGACTGCGTGGCCATGCACGCCTCCAACTCAATCATCAAGTTTGCAGACGACACAGAAGTAGTGGGTATGATTACCAACAATGACGAGACAGCCTACAGGGAGGAAGTGAGGGCCCTCGGAGTGTGGTGTCAGGAAAATAACCTGTCACTCAACGTCAACAAAACAAAGGAGATGATCGTGGACTTCATGAAACAGCAAAGGGGGCACCCCCCTATCCACATCGAAGGGACAGCAGTGGAGAAGGTGGAACGTTTTAAGTTCCTCGGCGTACACATCACAGACAAACTGAAATTGTCCACCCACACAGACAGCGTGGTGAAGAAGGTGCAACAGCGCCTCTTCAACCTCAGGAGGCTGAAGAAATTAAGTTGTCACCCAAAACCTTGACAAACTTTTACAGATGCACAATCGAGAGCATCCTGTCGGGCTGTATTACAGCCTGGTATGGCAACTGCTCCGCCCACAACCGCAAGGCTGTCCAGAGTGTAGTGCGGTCTACACAACGCATCACCGGAGGCAAACCCTCCTTGACACCTACAGCACCCGATGTCACAGGAAGGCCAAAAATATCATCAAGGACATCAACCACCCGAGCCACTGTCTGTTCACACCGCTACCATCCAGAAGGCGAGGTCAGAATAGGTGCATCAAAGCTGAGACCGAGAGACTGAAAAACAGCTTCTATCTCAAGGAAATCAGACTGCTAAACAGCAATCACTAACTCAGAGAGGCTGCTGCCTACATTGAGACCCAATCACTGGCCACTTTAATAAATGGATCACTTTATACAATGGCACTCTAAATAATGGCACTTCATAATGTTTACATATCTTACATTATTCATATCACATGTACTGTATTTTATACCATTTATTGCACCTTGCCAATGCCACTCGGCCATCGCACATCCATATACTTTCAGTTGAAGTCGGAAGTTTACGTAAACTTAGATTGGAGTCATTAAAACTCGTTTTTCAACCCCTCCACAAATTTCTTAACAAACTATAGTTTTGGCAAGTCAGTTAGGGCATCTACTTTGTGAATGCCACAATACATTTTTACAACAATTGTTTACAGACAGATTATTTCACTTATAATTCACTGTATCACAATTCCAGTGGGTCAGCAGTTTACATACACTAAGTTGACTGTGCCTTAAACAGCTTTGAAAATTCCAGAAAATTATGTCATGGCTTTAGAAGCTTCTGATAGTTGACATAACTTGAGTCAATTGGAAGTGTACCAGTGGATGTATTTCAAGGCCTGCCTTCAAACTCAGTGCCTCTTTGCTTGACATCATGGGATATCTAAAGAAATCAGCCAAGACCTCATAAAAATAATTGTAGACCTCCACTAGCCTGGTTCATCCTTGGGAGCAATTTCCAAATGCCTGAAGGTACCACGTTCATCTGTACAAACAATAGTACGCAAGTATAAACACCATGGGACCACGCAGCCGTCATACCGCTCAGGAAAGAGACTTGTTCTGTCTCCTAGAGATGAACGTACTTTGGTGCGAAAAGTGCAAATCAATCCCAGAACAACAGCAAAAGACCTTGTGAAGATGCTAGAGGAAACAGGTACAAAAGTACCTATATCTACAGCAAAACGAGTCCTATATCGACATAACCTGAAAGGCCGCTCAGCAAGGAAGAAGCCACTGCTCCAAAATCGCCATAAAAAAGCCAGACTACGGTTTGCAACTGCACATAGGGACAAAGATCATACTTTTTGGAGAAATATCCTCTGGTCTGATGAAACAAAAATATAACTGTTTGGCCATAATGACCATCGTTATGTTTGGAGGAAAAAAGGGGATGCTTGCAAGCCGAAGAACTCCATCCCAACTGTGAAGCACGGGGGTGGCAGCATCATGTTGTGGGGGTGCTTTGCTGCAAGAGGGACTGGTGCACTTCACAAAATAGATGGCGTCATGAGGTAGGAAAATGATGTGGATATATTGAAGCAACATCTCAAGACACCAGTCAGGAAGTTAAAGCTTGGTCGCAAATGGGTCTTCCAAATGGACAATGACCCCAAGCATACTTCCAAAGTTGTGGCAAAATGGCTTAAGGACAACAAAGTCAAGGTATTGGAGTGGCCATCACAAAGCCCTGACCTCAATCCCATAGAACATTTGTGGTCAGAACTGAAAAAGCGTGTGCGAGCAAGAAGGCCTACAAACCTGACTCAGTTACACCAGCTCTGTCAGGAGGAATGGGCCAAAATTCACCCAACTTATTGTGGGAAGCTTGTGGAAGGCTAACCTTAAACGTTTGACCCAAGTTAAACAATTTAAAGGCAATGCTACCAAATACTAATTGAGTGCATGTTAACTTCTGACCCACTGGGAATGTGATGAAAGAAATAAAAGCTGAAGTAAATCATTCTCTCTAGTATTATTCTGGCATTTCACATTCTTAAAATAAAGTGGTGATTCTAACTGACCTAATTAAATGTCAGGAATTGTCAGGAATTGTGATTAAATGTCAGGAATTGTGAAAAACTGAGTTTAAATGTATTTGAATAAGGTGTATGTAAACTTCCGACTTCAACTGTATATGTACATAGTCTCATTCACCCCTTTAGATTTGTGTTATTAGGTAGTTGTTGGGGAATTGTTAGATTACTTGTTAGATGTTACTGCACTGTCGGAACTAGAAGCAAAAAGCATTTCGCTACACACGCATTAACATATGCTAACCATGTGTATGTGACCAATAACATTTTATTTTATTTTATTTTATTTGAAATGACTCAAAATGTTATGTTTATCCACAACCCACATGGAATATTCGACTACGTAATGAACATAAAACCATAAAAGGTAGATTTTTACAGTTGTCGTCGATGCTGACTGCCACCCATCTGCACTATCATCCGACCATCAAATCCCCTTGGAATAGGAAATACTGTAGATATAGGGTACATCCAAAATGGCACCCTATTCCCTCCATAGTGCACTACTTTTGACCAGGAACTATATAGGGAATAGGGTGCCATTTGTGGTGCATACATAGCCAGAGGCCTACTGAGAGCTTAACAACATCTCTACTGTATCGCCTGCTTTCCCAAAGAACCTGATTACAAATATACTGTATGATACTGTAAGAATGACGACTGGGAAATTCCCTTGTCCTCAGTAGGGAGTAAGTTAATTTTTTGTTGTAGGGTGCGTTCGTAATTTCACTCTGGCTATCTACTCCGATTTCAGAGTACTCTCGTCTGAGCGTGCCTGAGCAAACGCTCAACACCTGTTGAATATGGCCGGTGTCAGTAAACGTAGACAAAAAAGCGTAATTAAATTGTTGCCAGCAGCACAGTTACAGTCACCAAGCCACTGGAAAACATGAAAACAGCCGAACCAGCTCTGCTAGGGCGAGTAAAATGGTCAGAGTGAGGTGTACACTCATTTCTGTCTGGAAGTAGCTAGCAAGCTAGCAAGCTAGCAAGCTAGCCAACGTTAGCCAGTTAGCTTGGGTGCTTGACTGCTGTTGTGAGGTCAGAGCACTCGGATCAACCCTACTCCTCGGCCAGAGTGTCCAGTGTGCATTCTGAACACTGAATTTTTAAAAGGAAAATCTGACAACGCTCTGAATTTACTGAACGCCCAGAGCGCACTCTGAGCACACTCAGGGACTACCAGATTGAATTTACGAACACACCCTTAGTTGAAACACACACACACACATCTCTTACAGAAGAACAGACATCCATCTATTCTCTCTCTCTTGCATTGGTTTAGACAGAGGACACACTTCCTTTTGAATGCTGAAGGCTATGTCTGGGAGATAAATGACAGGTCATTCTCAGTGTGGAGAAGAGAAGAAGAGAGGTCACAACCAGAAGACTGTTCAAGGCCCTCTCCCCCTGGGTTAACACTGGACCCACAAGGCTTCGGAATATTTTAATATGCATTCCAAATGGCACCATATTCCCTATATAGTGTACACTACTTTTGAACCGGTCCCATAGGGCTCTAGTCAAACGTAATGCACTATATAGGGAATAGGGTGCTATTTGGGAAGTGGACTCTGCAGGTCTTAGAACACAGAGACAGAAAAGCATGACATTTTAATGTGCTATGACATTGTTGTGGGAGTACAGTGCATTCGGGAAGTGTTCAGACCCCTTGACCTTTTCCACATCTTGTTATGTTACAGCCTTATTCTAAAATGGAATAAATAAAACATTTCCTCAGAAATCTACACACATTACCCCACAATGACAATGCAAAAACTAGTTTTTAGAATTAAAAATAAATTAATAAAAAATTAAAAATGTAAATATCTTATTTACATAAGTATTCAGAACCTTTGATATGAGATTGTCAGAGCAAAAACCAAGCTATGAGGTCGAAGGAGTTGTCCGTAGAGCTCTGAGACAGGATTGTGTCGAGGCACAGATCTGGGGAATGGCACCAAAACATTTCTGCCACATTGAAGGTCCCCAAGAACACAGTGGCCTCCATCATTCTTAAATGGAAGAAGCTTGGAACCCCCAAGACTCTTCCTAGAGCTGGCCGCCCGGCCAAACTGAGCAATCGGGGGAGAAGGGCTTTGGTCAGGGAGGTGGCCAAGAACCCGACAGAGTTCCTCTGTGGAGATGGGACAACCATCTCTGCAGCACTCCACCATTCAGGCCTTTATGGTAGAGTGGCCAGACGGATGCCACTCCTCAGTAAAAGGCACATGACAGCCCACTTGGAGTTTGACAAAGGGAACCTAAAGACTCTTAGACCATGAGAAACAAGATTCTCTGGTCTGATGAAACCAATATTGAACTCTTTGGCCTGAATGCCAAGCATCACATCTGGAGGAAACCTGGCAGCATCCTTACGGTGAAGCATGGTGGTGACAGCATTATGCTGTGGGGATGTTTTTCAGAGGCAGGGAGTGGGAGAATAGTCAGGATTGAGGCAAAGATGAACAGAGCAAAGTACAGAGAGATCCTTGATGAAAACCTGCTCCAGAGCACTCAGGACCTCAGACTGGGGCAACAGTTCACCTTCAAACAGGACAACGAACCTAAGCACACAGCCAAGACAACGCAGGAGTGGCTTTGGGACAAGTCTCTGAATGTCCTTGAGCGGCCCAGCCATAGCCCAGACTTGAACACGATCAAACATCTCTGGAGAGACCTGAAAATATCTGTGCGCCAACGCTCCCCATCCAACCTGACAGAGCTTGAGAGGATCTGCATAGAAAATAGGAGAATCTCTCCAAATACATGTGTGACAAGCATGTAGCGTCATCCCTAAGACTCGAGGCTGTAATCACTGCTGTAAATACTGCAACAAATCACTTCAACAAAGTACTGAGTATAGGGTCTGAATGCTTATTGTATGTAAATGTGATATTTCAGTTAAAAAAAAATATATAAATTAGCAGAAATTCAAAAAAAAAACTTTTTTTTTCTTTGTCATTATGTGGTATTGTGTGTCGATTGATGAGGGGAAAAGGCTGTAACCTAACAAAAAGGCAAGGGGTCTGAATACTTCCAAAGGCACTGCATGCTAGCCTGGTCCCAGGTCTGTTTGTTCTCTTGTCAGCTCCATTGATGTCAAATTTTATTGGTCACATACACATGGTTAGCAGATGTTAATGCGAGTGGTTCTAGTTCCGACCGTGCAGTAATATCTAACAAGTAATCGAACAAATTCACAACAACTACCTTATACGCACAAGTGTAAAGGAATGATTAAGAATACGTACATATAAATATATGGATGAGCGATGGCCGAACGGCATAGGCAAGATGCAGTAGATGGTATAGAGTACAGTATAAACATATGAGATGAGTAATGTAGGGTATGTAAACATTATATAATGTGGCATTGTTTAAGTGACTAGTGATGCATTTATTACATCCAATTATTAATTATTAAAGTGGCTAGAGATCTGTATCTTATAGTGATGGTTGTTTAACAGTCTGATGGCCTTGAGACAGAAGCTGTTTTTCAGTCTCTCGGTCCCAGCTTTGATGTACCTGTACTGACCTCACCTTCTGGATGATAACGGGGTGAACAGGCAGTGGCTTGGGTGGTTGTTGTCCTTGATGATCTTTTTGGCCTTCCTGTGACATCGGGTGGTGTAGGTCTCCTAGAGGGCAGGTAGTTTTCCCCCGGTGATGCGTTGTGCAGACCTTACTACCCTCTGATCATCTCCTATGTTTTTTTGACATTGAGTGTGAGGTTATTTTCCTGACACCACAGTCCGAGGGCCCTCACCTCCTCCCTGTAGGCCGTCTCGTCGTTGTTGGTAATCAAGCCTACCACTGTAGTGTCGTCTGCAAACTTGATGATTGAGTTGAAGGCGTGCATGGCCATGCAGTCATGGGTGAACAGGGAGTATAGGAGAGGGCTGAGAACGCACCCTTGTGGGCCCCCAGTGTTGAGGATCAGCAGGGTTGGAGATGTTGTTTTCTACCCTCACCACATGGGGGCGGCCCATCAGAAAGTCCAGGAGCCAGTTGCACAGGGTGGGGTTGAGACCCAGGGTCTCGAGCTTAGTGACAAGTTTGGAGGGTACTATGGTGTTAAATGCTGAGCTGTAATCGATGAACAGCATTTTTACATAGGTATTCCTCTCATCCAGATGGGTTAGGGAAGTGTGCAGTGTGATTGTGTCGTCTGTGGACCTATTGGAGTGGTAAGAAAATTGGAGTGGGTCTAGGGTGTCAGATAGGGTGGAGGTGATCCTTGACTAGTCTCTCAAAGCAATTTATGATGACGGAAGTGAGTGTTACGGGGCGATAGTCGTTTCGCTCAGTTACCTTAGCTTTCTTGGGAACAGGAACAATGGTGGCCCTCTTGAAGCATGTGGGAACAGCAGACTGGGATAGGGATTGATTGAATATGTCCGTAAACTCACCAGCCAGCTGGTCTGCGCATGCACTGAGGACGCGGCTAGGGATGCAGTCTGGGCCGACAGCCTTGCGAGTTGTAAATGTTTTACTCACGTTGGCTGCGGTGAAGGAGAGCCCGCAGGTTTTGGTAGCGGGCCATGTCAGTGGCACTGTATTGTCCTCAAAGCGAGCAAAGAAGTTGTTTAGTTTGTCTGGGAGCAAGACATCGGTGTCTGCGACGGTGCTGGTTTTCTTTTTGTAGTCCATGATTGACTGTAGACCCTGCCACATACGTCTCGTGTCTGAGCCGTTGAATTGTGACTCTTCTTCGTCTCTTTACTACAGATAATACTGAACCAACATCGCCTGGTGTATTACTACAGCTAATACTGAACTTCCTGGTATATTACTACAGCTAATACTGAACCCCCTGGTATATTACTACAGCTAATACTGAACCCCCTGGTATATTACTACAGCTAATACTGAACCCCCTGGTATATTACTACAGCTAATACTGAACCCCCTGGTATATTACTACAGCTAATACTGAACTTCCTGGTATATTACTACAGCTAATACTGAACCCCCTGGTATATTACTACAGCTAATACTGAACCAACAACCCCCTGGTATATTACTACAGCTAATACTGAACCCCCTGGTATATTACTACAGCTAATACTGAACCAACAACCCCCTGGTATATTACTACAGCTAATACTGAACATTCTAAGAATGTTGTATACTTTCTCATGATGATATTGTTCTGTTGCAAGAATAAACCATGATTAGTGTCAGGTGACCCGATGAATCCTTGTATGCTTGACTGACGGGATATGAATCATTTCATCTCCATCACAACCAGGTTGTTCCGTATTTTTTTCCCCCATTTAATTTATTTTCCTTGTTTGTCATGTCAGCACCGAGACAGCTTTCCACTGGAGCCACTCTACCTGCCTGACCGGGCCGGGAGTCAAAGGTCAGAGATTGTCACACATGTCATGTGATGGGAGTGGGGTAAGTTGAGCCATTTTTACATCCAGCATCACTCCATCAAGGGAAATATAGGATTCCTTCTAACAGACATCCTAATATATTGCAGGAGGTTCTGCATCCCTGGAAATAATCCGATTTTATGTAAATATAAAAGTTTCGAAAACATAGCTTGTCCAAAAAAAGGGGTCTCTTGGGCACAATTTCCTCAGGGTATGTGGTACGTTGAGCATAGGGACAGGGGAAGTTTAGCTGCCTTGGGGTAAGTGGGTGAAGGTATCCTGTGACAGTGGGTGAAGGTGTCCTGTGACTGTGGGTGAAGGTATCCTGTGACAGTGGGTGAAGGTGTCCTGTGACAGTGGGTGGAGGTGTCCTGTGACAGTGGGTGAAGGTGTCCTGTGACAGTGGGTGGAGGTGTCCTGTGACAGTGGGTGAAGGTGTCCTGTGACAGTGGGTGAAGGTGTCCTGTGACAGTGGGTGAAGGTGTCCTGTGACAGTGGGTGAAGGTGTCCTGTGACAGTGGGTGAAGATGCTAATAGGTCTAAGTTTAATGGAATGGGGGTGTGGTATTCTGTACCATAAATATATGCCTACATTCTGATATAAAGTTGAAGGTGGAAGTTTACATACACTTATTAAAACTCATTTTTTAACCACTCCATCAATTTCTTGTTAACAAACTATAGTTTTGGCAAGTCGGTTAGGACATCTGCTTTGTGCATGACACAAGTAATTTTTCCAACAATTGTTTACAGATTATTTCACTTATAATTCACTGTACCACAATTCCAGTGTGTCAGAAGTGTATATACGCCAAGTTGACTGTGCCTTTAAACAGATTGGAAAATTCCAGAAAATGATGTCATGGCTTTAGAAGCTTTTGATAGGCTAATTGACGTCATTTGAGTCAATTGGAGGTGTACCAGTGGATGTTTTTCAAGGCCTACCTTCAAACTCAGTGCCTCTTTGCTCAGTGCCTCAAAAGAAATCAGCCAAGACCTCAGAAAAAAATTGTAGACCTCCACAAGTCTGGTTCATCCTTGGGAGCAATTTCCAAATGCCCAAAAGGTACCACGTTCATCTGTACAAACAATAGTACGCAAGTATAAACACCATGGGACCACGCAGCCGTCATACCACTCAGGAAGGAGACTTGTTCTGTCTCCAAGAGATTAATGTACTTTGGTGCAAAAAGTGCAAATCAATCCCAGAACAACAGCAAAGGACCTTGTGAAGATGCTGGAGGAAACAAGTACAAAAGTATCTATATCCACAGTAAAGCGAGTCCTATATCGACATAACCTGTAAGGCCGCTCAGCAAGGAAGAAGCCACTGCTCCAAAACCGCCATAGAAAAGCCAGACTGCTGTTTGCAACTGCACATAGGGAACAAAGATAGAGACTTTTTGGAGAAATGTCCTCTGGTCTGATGAAATAAAAATAGAACTGTTTGGTCATAATGACCATCGTTATGTTTGGAGGAAAAAGGGGGAGGCTTGCAAGTCGAAGAACACCATCCCAACCGTGAAGTACGGGGTGGCAGCATCATGTTGTGGGGGTGCTTTGCTGCAAGAGGGACTGGTGCACTTCACAAAACAGATGGCATCATGAGGGGGGGAAATTATGTGGATATATTGAAGCAACATCTCAAGACAACAGTCAGGAAGTTAAAGCTTGGTCGCACATGGGTCTTCCAAATGGACAATGACCCCAAGCATACTTCCAAAGTTGTGGCAAAATGGCTTAAGGACCACAAAATCAAGGTATTGGAGTGGCCATCACAAAGCCCTGACCTCAAACCTATAGAACATTTGTGGCCAGACCTGAAAAAGTGTGTGTGAGCAAGGAGGCCTACAAACCTGATTCAGTTACACCAGCTCTGTCAGGAGGAATGGGCCAAAATTCCCCCAACTCTTTGTGGGAAGCTTGTGGAAGGCTACCCTTAAACGCTTGACCCAGTTAAACAATTTAAAGGCAATGCTACCAAATACTAATTGAGTGTATGTGATGAAAGAAATAAAAGCTGAAATAAATCATTCTCTCTACTATTATTCTGACATTTCACATTCTTAAAATAAAGTGGTTATCCTAACTGACCCAAGACAGGGAATTTTTACTAGGATTAAATGTCAGGAATTGTGAAAAACAGAGTTTAAATGTATTTGGCTAAGGTGTATGTAAACTTCCGACTTCAACTGATCTCTGTGTTCAATACCACTGACCCTTCAATTTTTTGACCAGTTGTCTGTGACAGAGACGTTGTTTCAACGTGCCAATTCGTGGTCAAGTTCTCTGCATTTGAGGCTACTAAGCCCAGGAAACTGGTCCGTGAGATATTTTTAACATGCTCAGTCATCAGATAAGACCTTGTGTTCCCCTGCTACTCTATCATAGCCTCTCTTTATACAGCTCAGACTCCATGTCCTTAGATAAGACCTTGTGTGTTTCTGCCACTCTGTCATAGCCTCTCTTTCATTCAGTCGTAGCCTCTTTTTTAATCTCTTTCTGCTGCCCAAATGGATTTCTTCCCTTCTCTCACTTCCTTGACAACAGCAACAGCAACAGCAACAGTAACTTCCTTACCAACAGGACCCTGAACAGCTTCTACCCCCGAGCCATAAGACTGCTAAATAGTCAGTTAAATAGTTAACCAAATAGCTACCCGGACTATCTGCATTGACCCTTTTAGCACTAACGCTTTTGACTCATCACATACTGTACGCCACTGCTACTGTTTAATATCGTCACTTTATTCCTAATTATATGTGCATATCTACCTCAACTACCCAGTACCCCTGCACATCGACTCGCTACTGGTACCCTGTGTATAAAGCCATGTCATCGTTACTCATGGACTCGGTACTGGTACTCTGTGTATAAAGCCATGTCATCGTTACTCATGGACTCGGTACTGGTACCCTGTATATAAAGCCATGTCATCGTTACTCATGGACTCGCTACTGGTACCCTGTGTATAAAGCCATGTCATCGTTACTCATGGACTCGCTACTGGTACCCTGTGTATAAAGCCATGTCATCGTTACTCATGGACTCGCTACTGGTACCCTGTGTATAAAGCCATGTCATCGTTACTCATGGACTCGCTACTGGTACCCTGTGTATAAAGCCATGTCATCGTTACTCATGGACTCGCTACTGGTACCCTGTGTATAAAGCCATGTCATCGTTACTCATGGACTCGCTACTGGTACCCTGTGTATAAAGCCATGTCATCATTACTCATGGACTCGCTACTGGTACCCTGTGTATAAAGCCATGTCATCGTTACTCATGGACTCGCTACTGGTACCCTGTGTATAAAGCCATGTCATCGTTACTCATGGACTCGCTACTGGTACCCTGTGTATAAAGCCATGTCATCATTACTCATGGACTCGCTACTGGTACCCTGTGTATAAAGCCATGTCATCGTTACTCATGGACTCGCTACTGGTACCCTGTGTATAAAGCCATGTCATCGTTACTCATGGACTCGCTACTGGTACCCTGTGTATAAAGCCATGTCATCGTTACTCATGGACTCGCTACTGGTACCCTGTGTATAAAGCCATGTCATCGTTACTCATGGACTCGCTACTGGTACCCTGTGTATAAAGCCATGTCATCGTTACTCATGGACTCGCTACTGGTACCCTGTGTATAAAGCCATGTCATCATTACTCATGGACTCGCTACTGGTACCCTGTGTATAAAGCCATGTCATCGTACTCATGGACTCGCTACTGGTACCCTGTGTATAAAGCCATGTCATCGCACTCATGGACTCGCTACTGGTACCCTGTGTATAAAGCCATGTCATCGTTACTCATGGACTCGCTACTGGTACCCTGTGTATAAAGCCATGTCATCATTACTCATGGACTCGCTACTGGTACCCTGTGTATAAAGCCATGTCATCGTTACTCATGGACTCGCTACTGGTACCCTGTGTATAAAGCCATGTCATCGTTACTCATGGACTCGCTACTGGTACCCTGTGTATAAAGCCATGTCATCATTACTCATGGACTCGCTACTGGTACCCTGTGTATAAAGCCATGTCATCGCTACTCATGGACTCGCTACTGGTACCCTGTGTATAAAGCCATGTCATCATTACTCATGGACTCGCTACTGGTACCCTGTGTATAAAGCCATGTCATCGCTACTCATGGACTCGCTACTGGTACCCTGTGTATAAAGCCATGTCATCGCTACTCATGGACTCGCTACTGGTACCCTGTGTATAAAGCCATGTCATCATTACTCATGGACTCGCTACTGGTACCCTGTGTATAAAGCCATGTCATCATTACTCATGGACTCGCTACTGGTACCCTGTGTATAAAGCCATGTCATCGTTACTCATGGACTCGCTACTGGTACCCTGTGTATAAAGCCATGTCATCGTTACTCAATGTGTATTTATTATTACTTTTATTATTACATGTTTTACATTTCGATTATTTCTCTATTTTCTTTCTCTCTGCGTTGTTGTGAAGGGCCCGTAGGTAAACACTTCACTGTTAGTCCACACCTGTCGTTTACGAAGCATGTGACAAATAACATTTGATTTGATTTAATTTGATATGGCAGCTCTCTCAAGAACCTCAAGGGGGGCTGGACCCCTGCTTGTTTTACCTGTGTATACATGGGGCATGATGAAAGAGGAAGGATACCTAGTCAGCTGTACAACTGAATGTATTCAACTGAAATGTGTCCTCCGCATTTAACCCCAACCCCTCTGATGTCTGCTCTGTCCCGACAGAAATGCCTCTTGAGTTAATATGCATGACACATTGCAAAAATGCCACGTAATATTATGCTTATATCTGACCAATTGTAGTCATCATTTGTATGGCTCAACTTATCCCATGGCCATTGGCTCAACTACACCAAGGCAAAAATGTTGACTATATTAGCCCACACAGCTACAAGGATGCACTTTCATGCTAGGTTTAGGACCTCATATTGAAACTTATAGAGACGTCAACTGATGTATAAAACAGTTTTAAAATAATCTACATTGGTTTAGATACAAGCAAAATCAATTCATAACATAATAGATTAATTTGACTTGGTGAAAATCAGTTTGTTGGAGCTAACTTGCTTACCACTTTTTTCACGTGGTTTCTTCCTTCACAGACTCCATGGAATGATGACCTCTTCCTAAATATTTGGTCACATGACGAATTTTGTGTATAGTTTCCTAGAAACAAGGGGTGGCTCAACTAACCTAATTCCACTCTCCCCTACTAAACAGTGGTGTGTCGGGCAAAACAACAGATACTGTCCGAAAAGTTCTCACTTCCTCTCTTTCTCTATCACTCCCCATTTCTGTCACGAGGGACCCACCCTCTCTCTCTGTTGTCTGGTGAAGTTTATGAGCTGTCTTCTTGTTTTCTCTCTCCCTCCCCTTCTCATGCCACCCTCTCCCCTCAATCCTCCCCCCTCTCTCTCTCTCTCTGTCTCTCTCTCTCTTCACTCCCCTCTCCCCCTCTCCCCCTCTCTCTCTCTGAGGGGTTCCAGTCCATGGCAGGAAGCAACACAATACAAAACACATGACGAACCCACCCTTAACTACACACACAGGAAAACAGAGGCAATGAAACCACAACATACACACGCATAAATATGCAGGCATGAACACACACACATACACAAACACACACACATATGGATATTTGTGTACTTGTATGAGTGCATATGTACAGCATATACGCCTGTGAGGAAATTGTACTAACGCTTCATCATCTCCACAGAAATGAAAAACCCATAACAGAGTCATGCCTCAGGTTAGCACTGTGGCTTTCTATAAACATACTCAACGTGCAGCTACAGGTATGGAATGTCATTCTTTCCTTCTTTCATTACTTCAATATAATCAATCCAGTCCTGCTTATGTGAAAGAAAGAGAGAGAGAGAGAGAGAAATATATAAAATGCAATAAAGAAAATACAGAAAGAAAGAAAACAGAAAGATAGAAAGTAAGAAAAAAAGTAAATAAAAAAGAAACAAAGAATTGAAACAAAGTAAGAAAGAAGAAGACATCTTCGGTTGTATCTGATGTTTTCTGTGACCTGAGCCAACTCAAGAAAACACAACTGCCAGTGAGCTAAAGACGTGAGCACTTTCTTTCATTCCTTTTGTTCTCTCTGTCAGGACAACCTGAGAGCTTATGGCTTTAGAAATCAATTTTAAAAAGCCTGACTACTATAGTTCCCATGCCCAGACAAACAGAGGACGTGTATGCAGGTAGCCTAGTGGTTAGAGCATAGGGCCAGCATCCAAAAGGTTGCAGAAGGGTTGAGTTAAACGTGGAAGATGCATTCAGTTGTGCAACTGACTAGGTATCCCCCCCTTCTTTCCTATAAACAGAGAGCTGCATTAGAGGTGTGGTTATTTTAGGGATCTGTTCAGGCGGCCTGATTCCTCTCTCCAACCATCAAAAATGACAGTGGCAGCCTCAGTGTGGCAGCATATGTGTCTCAGCCTCAGTGAGGTGTGTGCATGTGTGTGTGTGTGTGTGTGTGTGCTCACTTTGTGTAACTGTATGATAACAAACTCTGTCTGTAACTGTAGACTAACAACTCTGTCTGTAACTGTAGACTAACTGTAACTGTAGACTAACTGTAGACTAACTGTAACTGTAGACTAACTGTAGACTAACTGTAGACTAACTGTAACTGTAGACTAACTGTAGACTAACTGTAACTGTAGACTAACTGTAGACTAACTGTAGACTAACTGTAACTGTAGACTAACTGTAACTGTAGACTAACTGTAGACTAACTAACTGTAGACTAACTGTAACTGTAGACTAACTGTAACTGTAGACTAACTGTAGACTAACTAACTGTAGACTAACTGTAACTGTAGACTAACTGTAGATTAACTGTAACTGTAGACTAACTGTAGACTAACTGTAACTGTAGACTAACTGTAGACTAACTGTAGACTAACTGTAACTGTAGACTAACTGTAACTGTAGACTAACTGTAGACTAACTAACTGTAGACTAACTGTAACTGTAGACTAACTGTAACTGTAGACTAACTGTAGACTAACTGTAGCTGTAGACTAACTGTACCTGTAGACTAACTGTAGAATAACTGTAACTGTAGACTAACTGTAACTGTAGACTAACTGTAGACTAACTGTAGACTAACTGTATACTAACTGTAACTGTAGACTAACTATAGACTAACTGTAGCTGTAGACTAACTGTACCTGTAGACTAACTGTAGAATAACTGTAACTGTAGACTAACTGTAACTGTAGACTAACTGTAGACTAACTGTAACTGTGGACTAACAAACTCTGTCTGTGACTGTAGACTAACTGTAACTGTGGACTAACTGTAGCTGTAGACTAACTGTAACTGTAGACTAACTGTAGCTGTAGACTAACTGTAGACTAACTGTACACTAACTGTAACTGTACACTAACTGTAGCTGTAGACTAACTGTAGACTAACTGTAACTGTAGACTAACTGTAGACTAACTGTAACTGTAGACTAACTGTAGACTAACTGTAACTGTAGACTAACTATAGACTAACTGTAACTGTAGACTAACTGTAGACTAACTGTAACTGTAGACTAACTGTAACTGTAGACTAACAGCTCTGTCTGTAACTGTAGACTAACTGTAACTGTAGATCAACCGTAGACCTAACTGTAGCTGTAGACTAACCGTAACTGTAGACTAACTGTAACTGTAGACTAACTGTAGCTGTAGACTAACTGTAAATGTAACTGTAGACAAACTGTAACTGTAGTCTAACTGTAGACTAACTGTAACTGTAGACTAACTGTAGACTAACTGTAACTGTAGACTAACTGTAACTGTAGACTAACTGTAACTGTAGACTAACAGCTCTGTCTGTAACTGTAGACTAACTGTAACTGTAGATCAACTGTAGACTAACTGTAGCTGTAGACTAACTGTAACTGTAGACTAACTGTAACTGTAGACTAACTGTAGCTGTAGACTAACTGTAAATGTAACTGTAGACAAACTGTAACTGTAGTCTAACTGTAGACTAACTGTAACTGTAGACTAACTGTAGACTAACTGTAACTGTAGACTAACTGTAACTGTAGACTAACTGTAACTGTAGACTAAATGTAGACTAACTGTAACTGTGGACTAACTGTAACTGTAGACTAAATGTAGACTAACTGTAACTGTGGACTAACTGTAACTGTAGACTAACTGTAAATGTAAACTAACAGCTCTGTCTGTAACTGTAGACTAACTGTAACTGTAGACTAACTGTAACTGTAGTCTAACTGTAACTGTAGACTAACTGTAGCTGTAGACTAACTGTAAATGTACACTAACTGTAGACTAACTGTAACTGTAGACTAACTGTAGACTAACTTTAGACTAACTGTAACTGTAGACTAACTGTAGACTAACTGTAACTGTAGACTAACTATAGACTAACTGTAACTGTAGACTAACTGTAGACTAACTGTAACTGTAGACTAACTATAGACTAACTGTAACTGTAGACTAACTGTAGACTAACTGTAACTGTAGACTAACTGTAGACTCACTGTAACTGTAGACTAACTGTAACTGTAGACTAACAGCTCTGTCTGTAACTGTAGACTAACTGTAACTGTAGATCAACTGTAGCTGTAGACTAACTGTAACTGTAGACTAACTGTAACTGTAGACTAACTGTAGCTGTAGACTAACTGTAAATGTAACTGTAGACAAACTGTAACTGTAGTCTAACTGTAGACTAACTGTAACTGTAGACTAAATGTAGACTAACTGTAACTGTAGACTAACTGTAACTGTAGACTAACTGTAACTGTAGACTAACTCTATTCTCTCCTCTATTCTCTCTTCTATTCTCTCTTCTATTCTCTCCTCTATTCTCTCCTCTATTCTCTCTTCTATTCTCTCTTCTATTCTCTCTTCTATTTCTCTCCTCTATTCTCTCTTCTATTCTCTCCTCTATTCTCTCTTCTATTCTCTCTTCTATTCTCTCTTCTATTCTCTCTTCTATTCTCTCCTCTATTCTCTCTTCTATTCTCTCTTCTATTCTCTCTTCTATTCTCTCTTCTATTCTCTCTTCTATTCTCTCTTCTATTCTCTCCTCTATTCTCTCCTCTATTCTCTCTTCTATTCTCTCCTATATTCTCTCTTCTATTCTCTCTTCTATTCTCTCTTCTATTCTCTCTTCTATTCTCTCTTCTATTCTCTCCTCTATTCTCTCTTCTATTCTCTCCTCTATTCTCTCTTCTATTCTCTCCTCTATTCTCTCTTCTATTCTCTCTTCTATTCTCTCTTCTATTCTCTCTTCTATTCTCTCCTCTATTGTCTCCTCTACTGCCCCAGTCTATTGTACAGATCATTGATAGTTCACTCCACAGATGCATAGACTATAGTTAGACAACATGCATGAACATGGACACATCTCAGCATTTATTTTAGGTCCAAAAACATTAGATAAACCTTGACCTTTTGAGTGAACTATCACTTTACAATGCTATGTTTTTCAAAAGAGCCAGGCTGTTTCCAGCTAGCCGTCTCTCGTGTTATGTTAACCGGGCGTAGGCTACGTCCCTACATAGTGCACTAGGCACTCTGGGCAAAAGTACAACACTATATAAGGAACAGGGTGCCTTTTGGGACGGAGTCATAGTGTTTTTGTTTGATGAGGTCCAGCTATGTAACCTGGATTAGAGAGCTATGTCAAACAGATGAAGACTGATAATAGAATACTGAGACTGAAATACCCCCTGATAGCTTCCAGATGCAACCGATTATGTTATTTGTGTTACATTTACTGAACCCAGACCTGTTGATCTTAGTACGAACAGTAGACTATATTTTCTTCATCTGTCGACAGGCTGTCATTCTGAAAGTAATGCAAACAATATTTACATAGACACTAGCACATATAGACTGTGCTATTAGACTGTGTTATTAGACTGGGCTATGAGACTGGGCTATTAGACTGTTATATTAGATTGGGTTATTAGACTGGGCAATTAGACTGGGCTATTAAACTGTGCTATTAAACTGGGTTATTAGACTGTGCTATTAGACTGGGCTATTAGACGGTTTAATTAGACTGGGTTATTAGACTGTTTAATTAGACTGTGCTATTCGACTGGCTATTAGACTGGGTTATTAGACTGGGTTATTAGACTGGGTTATTAGACTGGGTTATTACACTGGGCTATTAAACTGGGTTATTAGACTATGCTATTAGACTGGGCTATTAGACTGTGCTATTAAACTGGGCTATTAAACTGGGTTATTAGACTGTGCTATTAGACTGGGCTATTAGACTGTTTATTTAGACTGGGTTATTAGACTGGGTTATTAGACTGGGCTATTAGACTGGGCTATTAGACTGGGTTATTAGACTGGGCTATTAGACTGGGTTATTAGACTGGGCTATTAGACTGGGCTATTAGACTGGGCTATTAGACTGGGTTATTAGACTGGGCTTTTAGATGGGGTTATTAGACTGGGCTATTAGACTGGGTTATTAGACTGGGCTTTTAGATGGGGTTATTAGACTGGGCTATTAGACTGGGCTATTAGACTGGGCTATTAGACTGGGCTATTAGACTGTTTAATTAGGCTGGGCTATTAGACTGGGGTTATTAGACTGGGCTATTAGACTGGGCTATTAGACTGGGCTATTAGACTGGGTTATTAGACTGGGCTTTTAGATGGGGTTATTAGACTGGGCTATTAGACTGGGCTATTAGACTGGGCTATTAGACTGGGCTATTAGACTGTTTAATTAGGCTGGACTATTAGACTGTTTAATTAGGCTGGACTATTAGACTGTTTAATTAGACTGGACTATTAGACTGTTTAATTAGGCTGGACTATTAGACTGTTTAATTAGACTGGGTTATTAGACTGTTTAATTAGACTGGGTTATTAGACTGTGCTATTAGACTATTCTCTCCTCTATTCTCTCCTCTACTGCCCCAGTCTATTGTACAGATCATTGATAGTTCACTCCACAGATGCATAGACTATAGTTAGACAACATGCATGAACATGGACACATCTCAGCATTTATTTTAGGTCCAAAAACATTAGATAAACCTTGAACTTTTGAGTGAACTATCACTTTACCATGCTATGTTTTTCAAAAGAGCCAGGCTGTTTCCAGCTAGACGTCTGTTTAATTAGACTGGGTTATTAGACTGTTTATTTAGGCTGGGCTATTAGACTGGGCTATTAGACTGGGTTATTAGACTGGGCTATTAGACTGGGTTATTAGACTGGGCTATTAGACTGGGTTATTAGACTGGGCTTTTAGATGGGGTTATTAGACTGGGCTATTAGACGGGGCTATTAGACTGGGCTATTAGACTGGGCTATTAGACTGTTTAATTAGGCTGGGCTATTAGACTGTTTAATTAGGCTGGGCTATTAGACTGGGCTATTAGACTGGGTTATTAGACTGGGCTATTAGACTGGGTTATTCGACTGGGCTATTAGAGTGGGCTATTAGACTGGGCTATTAGACTTGGTTATTAGACTGGGCTATGAGACTGGGCTATTAGACTGTTTAATTAGACTGTGCTATTCGACTGGGCTATTAGACTGGGTTATTAGACTGGGCTATTAGACTGGGCTATTAGACTGGGTTATTAGACTGTGATATTCAACTGGGCTATTAGACTGGGCTTTTAGACTGGGCTATTAGACTGGGCTATTAGACTGGGCTATTAGACTGGGCTATTAGACTGGGTTATTAGACTGTGCTATTAGACTGTGCTATTAGACTGGGCTATTAGACTGGGCTATTAGACTGGGCTATTAGAATGGGCTATTAGACTGGGTTATTAGACTGGGCTATTAGACTGGGCTATTAGACTGGGTTATTAGACTGTGATATTCAACTGGGCTATTAGACTGGGCTTTTAGACTGGGCTATTAGACTGGGCTATTAGACTTGGTTATTAGACTGGGCTATTAGACTGGGCTATTAGACTGTGGTATTAGACTGTGCTATTAGACTGGGCTATTAGACTGTGCTATTAGACTTGGTTATTAGACTGGGCTATTAGACTGGGCTATTAGACTGGGCTATTAGACTGGGTTATTAGACTGTGCTACTAGACTGGGCTATTAGACTGGGTTATTAGACTGTGATATTCAACTGGGCTATTAGACTGGGCTTTCAGGACTGGGCTATTAGACTGTGCTATTAGACGGGGCTATTAGACTGGGCTATTAGACTGGTTATTAGACTGTGCTATTAGACTGTGCTATTAGACTGGGCTATTAGACTGTTTAATTAGACTGGGCTATTAGACTGTTTAATTAGGCTGGGCTATTAGACTGGGCTATTAGACTGGGTTATTAGACTGGGCTATTAGACTGGGTTATTAGACTGTGATATTCAACTGGGCTATTAGACTGGGCTTTTAGACTGGGCTATTAGACTGGGCTATTAGACTGGGCTATTAGACTGGGTTATTAGACTGTGCTACTAGACTGGGCTATTAGACTGGGTTATTAGACTGTGATATTCAACTGGGCTATTAGACTGGGCTATTAGACTGGGCTATTAGACTGGGTTATTAGACTGGGCTACTAGACTGGGCTATTAGACTGGGCTATTAGACTGGGTTGTTAGACTGGGTTATTAGACTGGGCTATTAGACTGGGTTATTAGACTGGGTTATTAGACTGTGCTATTAGACTGGGCTATTAGACTGGGCTATTAGACTGGGCTATGAGACTGTGCTATTAGACTTGGTTATTAGACTGGGCTATTAGACTGGGTTATTAGACTGGGTTATTAGACTGGGCTATTAGACTGGGCTATTAGACTTGGTTATTAGACTGGGCTATTAGACTGGGCTATTAGACTGTGCTATTAGACTTGGTTATTAGACTGGGCTATTAGACTGGGTTATTAGACTGGGTTATTAGACTGGGCTATTAGACTGGGCTATTAGACTTGGTTATTAGACTGGGCTATGAGACTGGGCTATGAGACTGGGCTATGAGACTGGGCTATTAGACTGGGCTATTAGACTGGGCTATTAGACTGGGCTATTAGACTGTGATATTCAACTGGGTTATTAGACTGGGTTATTAGACTGTGATATTCAACTGGGTTATTAGACTTGGTTATTAGACTGGGCTATTAGACTGGGCTATTAGACTTGGTTATTAGACTGGGCTATTAGACTGGGCTATGAGACTGGGCTATGAGACTGGGCTATGAGACTGGGCTATTAGACTGGGCTATGAGACTGGGCTATTAGACTGTTTAATTAGACTGGGCTACTAGACTGGGCTATTAGACTGGGTTATTAGACTGTGATATTCAACTGGGCTATGAGACTGGGCTATTAGACTGGGCTATGAGACTGGGCTATTAGACTGGGTTATTAGACTGTGATATTCAACTGGGTTATTAGACTTGGTTATTAGACTGGGCTATTAGACTGGGCTATTAGACTTGGTTATTAGACTGGGCTATTAGACTGGGCTATGAGACTGGGCTATGAGACTGGGCTATTAGACTGGGCTATGAGACTGGGCTATTAGACTGTTTAATTAGACTGGGCTACTAGACTGGGCTATTAGACTGGGTTATTAGACTGTGATATTCAACTGGGCTACTAGACTGTGCTATTAGACTGTGCTTTTAGACTGGGTTATTAGACTGTGCTATTAGACTGGGCTATTAGACTGGGCTATTAGACTGGGGTTATTAGACTGGGCTATTAGACTGGGCTATTAGACTGGGCTATGAGACTGGGCTATGAGACTGGGCTATGAGACTGGGCTATTAGACTGGGCTATTAGACTGGGCTATGAGACTGGGCTATTAGACTGGGTTATTAGACTGTGATATTCAACTGGGTTATTAGACTTGGTTATTAGACTGGGCTATTAGACTGGGCTATTAGACTTGGTTATTAGACTGGGCTATTAGACTGGGCTATGAGACTGGGCTATGAGACTGGGCTATGAGACTGGGCTATTAGACTGGGTTATTAGACTGTGATATTCAACTGGGTTATTAGACTTGGTTATTAGACTGGGCTATTAGACTGGGCTATTAGACTTGGTTATTAGACTGGGCTATTAGACTGGGCTATTAGACTGGGCTAGGAGACTGGGCTATGAGACTGGGCTATTAGACTGGGCTATGAGACTGGGCTATTAGACTGTTTAATTAGACTGGGCTACTAGACTGGGCTATTAGACTGGGTTATTAGACTGTGATATTCAACTGGGCTACTAGACTGTGCTATTAGACTGTGCTTTTAGACTGGGTTATTAGACTGTGCTATTAGACTGGGCTATTAGACTGGGCTATTAGACTGGGGTTATTAGACTGGGCTATTAGACTGGGCTATTAGACTGGGCTATGAGACTGGGCTATGAGACTGGGCTATGAGACTGGGCTATTAGACTGGGCTACTAGACTGGGTTATTAGACTGTGATATTCAACTGGGCTATTAGACTGGGCTATTAGACTGGGCTATTAGACTGGGTTATTAGACTGGGCTACTAGACTGGTTATTAGACTGGGTTATTAGACTGGGCTATTAGACTGGGCTATTAGACTGGGCTATGAGACTGGGCTATTAGACTGGGCTATGAGACTGGGCTATGAGACTGGGCTATGAGACTCGGCTATGAGACTGTGCTATTAGACTGTGCTATTCGACTGGGCTATTAGACTGGGTTATTAGACTGTGCTACTAGACTGGGCTATTAGACTGGGTTATTAGACTGGGCTATTAGACTGGGCTTTTAGACTGGGCTATTAGACTGTGCTATTAGACTGTGCTATTAGACTGTGCTATTAGACTGGCTTAATAGACTGTGATATTCAACTGGGCTATTAGACTGGGCTTTTAGACTGGGCTATTAGACTGGGCTATTAGACTGGGCTTTTGGAGCTGGGCTATTAGACTGGGCTATTAGACTGTGCTATTAGACTGGGTTATTAGACTGGGTTATTAGACTGGGCTATTAGACTGGGTTATTAGACTGGGCTACTAGACTGGGCTATTAGACTGGGTTATTAGACTGTGATATTCAACTGGGCTATTAGACTGGGCTTTTAGACTGGGCTATTAGACTGGGCTATTAGACTGGGCTTTTAGACTGGGCTTTTAGACTGGGCTATTAGACTGGGCTATTAGACTGGGCTATTAGACTGGGTTATTAGACTGGGCTACTATACTTTTTATTAGACTGTGCTATTAGACTGGGCTATTAGACTGGGCTATTAGACTGGGTTATTAGACTGGGTTATTAGACTGGGCAATTAGACTGGGTTATTAGACTGGGCTATTAGACTGGGCTATTAGACTGGGCTATTAAACTGGGCTATGAGACTGGGCTATTAGACTGGGTTATTAGACTGTGATATTCAACTGGGTTATTAGACTTGGTTATTAGACTGGGCTATTAGACTGGGCTATTAGACTTGGTTATTAGACTGGGCTATTAGACTGGGCTATGAGACTGGGCTATGAGACTGGGCTATGAGACTGGGCTATTAGACTGGGCTATGAGACTGGGCTATTAGACTGTTTAATTAGACTGGGCTACTAGACTGGGCTATTAGACTGGGTTATTAGACTGTGATATTCAACTGGGCTATGCGACTGGGCTATTAGACTGGGCTATGAGACTGGGCTATTAGACTGGGTTATTAGACTGTGATATTCAACTGGGTTATTAGACTTGGTTATTAGACTGGGCTATTAGACTGGGCTATTAGACTTGGTTATTAGACTGGGCTATTAGACTGGGCTATGAGACTGGGCTATGAGACTGGGCTATTAGACTGGGCTATGAGACTGGGCTATTAGACTGTTTAATTAGACTGGGCTACTAGACTGGGCTATTAGACTGGGTTATTAGACTGTGATATTCAACTGGGCTACTAGACTGTGCTATTAGACTGTGCTTTTAGACTGGGTTATTAGACTGTGCTATTAGACTGGGCTATTAGACTGGGCTATTAGACTGGGGTTATTAGACTGTGCTATTAGACTGGGCTATTAGACTGGGCTATTAGACTGGGCTATGAGACTGGGCTATGAGACTGGGCTATGAGACTGGGCTATTAGACTGGGCTACTAGACTGGGTTATTAGACTGTGATATTCAACTGGGCTATTAGACTGGGCTATTAGACTGGGCTATTAGACTGGGTTATTAGACTGGGCTACTAGACTGGTTATTAGACTGGGTTATTAGACTGGGCTATTAGACTGGGCTATGAGACTGGGCTATGAGACTGGGCTATTAGACTGGGCTATGAGACTGGGCTATGAGACTGGGCTATGAGACTGTGCTATTAGACTGTGCTATTCGACTGGGCTATTAGACTGGGTTATTAGACTGGGCTACTAGACTGGGCTATTAGACTGGGTTATTAGACTGGGCTATTAGACTGGGCTATTAGACTGGGCTATTAGACTGGGCTTTTAGACTGGGCTATTAGACTGTGCTATTAGACTGTGCTATTAGACTGTGCTATTAGACTGGCTTATTAGACTGTGATATTCAACTGGGCTATTAGACTGGGCTTTTAGACTGGGCTATTAGACTGGGCTATTAGACTGGGCTTTTAGACTGGGCTATTAGACTGGGCTATTAGACTGTGCTATTAGACTGGGTTATTAGACTGGGTTATTAGACTGGGCTATTAGACTGGGTTATTAGACTGGGCTACTAGACTGGGCTATTAGACTGGGTTATTAGACTGTGATATTCAACTGGGCTATTAGACTGGGCTTTTAGACTGGGCTATTAGACTGGGCTATTAGACTGGGCTTTTAGACTGGGCTTTTAGACTGGGCTATTAGACTGGGCTATTAGACTGGGCTATTAGACTGGGTTATTAGACTGGGCTACTATACTTTTTATTAGACTGTGCTATTAGACTGTGCTATTAGACTGGGCTATTAGACTGGGTTATTAGACTGGGTTATTAGACTGGGCAATTAGACTGGGTTATTAGACTGGGTTATTAGACTGGGTTATTAGACTGGGTTATTAGACTACCTACAGAAATGCCCCCTGATGGCTTCTTCTTTCTAAAACTGTTTGTGTTGCAACACTAAGAACAGAATGTTTACCAGACACAGCAACTACTTCCTTTCACACATAGACCATAACATCTTCCTTCTGCACCAATGTCATTCAGAGGAACGCTAACAAGACTGTGATATATATATATAAATATATATATAATCCATTAAAAAAATAACAAACAAAGTGTTACATAATTTACTGGATCAGCAAGTAACCAGACCTTTTCATCTTAGAAAGAACAAAGCTACATTTTCCTCATCTGTCCACAGCCGTTGTTCCCGTTGTTCCCGTTGTTCTCGTTGTTCCCCTGTTCCTCCATATGAAGACGGTATGCACACGCTTGTCGCTTTGGTTCAAAGTCTCTGCCCTAAATGGCATATTGTACATGAAATATATTATTATACTATTGAAATGCAAACAATATTTAGTCTATATTTCTATTGAGATTGACAGTAGGTATTATGTATGAATGAGTAGTTAGTATAGGATATGAGGACCAAACTCTCCATCCTGTATGTAGCTCCAGGTTTCTATGGGACAGTAGATATCTGTGTAGAAACCACACCACATCCGTCAAGTACCTACTACATGAAGGCCAAATCGACAATTAGCTTGAAATGATAGATACAGTTACTGATCAAACGTGCGTTCCACACAACACGCGGGATACTTGTACATTGAGTTAGTCCCTATCGGTGTGTGTGACTGTATGTGTGTGTGTGACTGTGTGTGTGTCTCCATATCAGCAGTAGTACACTACCAGAACAGCATGATAGTGATCTGGTTGGTGTCATCCCTGAACTCTAGGCTCTACCTGCTATTCAACATCCAATCAGATTCCATCACAGACAGAGGAAACGCTGTCCTGATCACTCTAAATGCCACCAGATTCCATCACAGACAGAGGAAACGCTGTCCTGATCACTCTAAATGCCACCAGATTTCATCAGACACAAGAAACGCTGTCCCGATCACTCTAAATGCCACCAGATTTCATCACAGACAGAGGAAACGCTGTCCTGATCACTCTAAATGCCACCAGATTCCATCACAGACACAGGAAACGCTGTCCTGATCACTCTAAATGCCACCAGATTCCATCACAGAGACAGGAAACACTGTCCTGATCACTCTAAATGCCACCAGATTTCATCACAGAGACAGGAAACGCTGTCCTGATTACTCTAAATGCCACCAGATTTCATCACAGAGACAGGAAACACTGTCCTGATCACTCTAAATGCCACCAGATTTCATCACAGACAGAGGAAACGCTGTCCTGATCACTCTAAATGCCACCAGATTCCATCACAGACACAGGAAACACTGTCCTGATCACTCTAAATGCCATGTGATTCCATCACAGACAGGAAACGCTGTCCTGATCACTCTAAATGCCACCAGATTTCATCACAGACACAGGAAACGCTGTCCTGATCACTCTAAATGCCACCAGATTTCATCACAGACACAGGAAACGCTGTCCTGATCACTCTAAATGCCATCAGATTCCATCACAGACAGAGGAAACGCTGTCCTGATCACTCTAAATGCCACCAGATTCCATCACAGACACAGGAAACGCTGTCCTGATCACTCTAAATGCCACCAGATTCCATCAGACACAGGAAACGCTGTCCTGATCACTCTAAATGCCACCAGATTTCATCACAGACACAGGAAACGCTGTCCTGATTACTCTAAATGCCACCAGATTCCATCAGACACAGGAAACGCTGTCCTGATCACTCTAAATGCCACCAGATTTCATCACAGACAGAGGAAACGCTGTCCTGATCACTCTAAATGCCACCAGATTTCATCACAGACAGAGGAAACGCTGTCCTGATCACTCTAAATGCCACCAGATTCCATCACAGACACAGTAGCAGGTTAGGAGAACTTACGTAGCAGGTTAGGATAATTTACGTTTTAGGTTAGGAGAATTAGGTTAAGGTTAGGAAAAGGGTTAGGGTTAAGGTTAGCTAAAATGCAAAAATTTGACCTTCATTTTACAATAGCTGGATCCATTCCAGCCATAACCATTAAAAGTGAGGAAGGAAAGAAGCCATTTTTATGGAAACTACCCTGATTCTGAGGGTTTTTTCCATTGTTCATGACAATTGTTGTACGGCATAACAATTAGTCAGAGGACAGGTCTGTATGTGTTTTGTACTTCAGCCAACTCCTCCCTGACCATCATTGTGATACCATAACCTACTATGAAAACAATAGTCATGTTATGATCAAGTTTACACAGATTCTAAAAAAAAACTCAGAATCTAACCTGCATTGTTCCAGGTCTGTTTGTGTTCCAGCCAACTTCTCTCTGAGGACATGTGGGATACTCTGCCAACAACAGTCAGGATTTAGATTAGATTAGATTAAATAAAGATCACTCAGATCTGGGATACTCTGCCAACAACAGTCAGGATTTAGATTAGATTAAATAAAGATCACTCAGATCTGGGATACTCTGCCAACAACAGTCAGGATTTAGATTAGATTAAATAAAGATCACTCAGATCTGGGATACTCTGCCAACAACAGTCAGGATTTAGATTAGATTAGATTAAATAAAGATCACTCAGATCTGGGATACTCTGCCAACAACAGTCAGGATTTAGATTAGATTAGTTCAATAAAGATCACTCAGATCTGGGACCAGGCTACTCACTTAGAATCCATACAAAATCTCAAGAGTGGAATAAGAGAACATCTTTGTGAGTGTGTTCTATGGATTAAAAGATCAGCATTCTAAACTAACACTCAGTTGCAAAGGAATCAAAGGAGACAAGACACAATGGATCCATTTTTAGACGTTTTTAGAGGTTTACCCACAATGCTTGGTGGAAGAGAAACAAACCAACAGACATACAGCGGGACTTAGATGTACCCTGCGTCATGGCTTCATTGCTCCAGACCACCACAAGGGGGAGTTAGAGCACTCATTGTGCATTTGGGTTCCAAGGTTTTTATATGACCAATCATATCGAGTGGTTCCAATGACGTAATTTGATGTGAGCCACCCGTCCCACCCGACTTCAGCAAAGATGGCTGACAAAACATTACGGGGGAAGCAAATGTAAGTAGTTATAACGTCATAACGAGTAAAGGAAAAATGTACAATTGAGAGAAATATGTTAGTTAATGTAGAGACAAACGATATTTCTTTGTCATAAAGTTAATTTACGAAAATCGCTATTTAGCAAGTTTCTTTTCAGTCATATCCAATACCAGGTGTATCAAACAGTGTTTACCACTCCTGCTCTTGGGACATCAATGATTACACATTGTAACTATGCAATAGACTAGAAACATGACTTAAGTAAAGGCTGATTTGTAATTCATATATACAGAATAAAAAACAGTACATCCTGCCAGCACGCCCACAAGCGAGCTGAATGGCTCGTGGAAGACAGAGGAATGAGATGGGAGTAACCATCCAGGCTATTTGCTCTGAGACCGGCATAATAATGTCATGAAACAAGCAGCTTTCGAACCCTCAACATTCTAGCCCGAAGTCCAGCACGCTATCGACAGTGCCCAAATGTATTAATTGGGGTTGGGGCCGATTGTGGCTAAAAACACTTTATCACTTGAAATCTTTAACATGTGGAAAGGGGAAAAAAGTATTATTAGTCGTTTTTCACAAGCGTAGCAGGATGGGCTATTAGCTAAACAATAGACTATTCAACCTTTACTAAAGAATTGTCTAATAGTCGAGCTAGGTGTGAACCCCACCCCCTCCCCAACTTGCAACAAATCATTCCACATCTACCTACACAGTATCTACCTACACAGTATCTACCTAACCAAGTATCTACCTACACACGGTTAATGTTCTGGAAAAAAAAATATATATATACACATCATGGCTCCCGAGTGGCGCAGCGGTCTAAGGCACTGCATCTGGGCGCAAGAGATGCATCACATCCGATCGTGATTGGGAGTGCCATAGGGCGGCGCAAAATTGGCCCAGCGTCATCCACATTTGGCCGTGGCAGGCCTTCATTGTAAATAAGAATTTGTTCTTATCTGACTTGCCTAGTTAAATAAAGGTTACATTTTAAAAAACAACTGGTGACAACCACAGCACAATCAATAGGAGGGGAACAGTGGCTGGTGCTGAAAACATAGATAACTTGTTATGCAAGTGTTGCACAGCAACAGATGGAGAAAAACTACACCAGTCGAGCAATTCATTTCAACAATAATCTTCATTTTATTTTGACTTTATAAACAACAAGAAGGCATAATTGGAGTCTATTTCTTCGGGGGCCTAGACCTATATAACATAACTTAACTGGCTGAGGCAGGCTATGAGGCTCAACAGCCTAATAGAAGTGGGATTTCTTTTAGGCCAACTTAAAATTGAAACTGGTCAAAAATGTACCACCCTACAAAAAACAATCATTTAAAGAAAAAAAGTCTGCACGTTCGAACTAAAACAATGTAACTTATAATTAAAAGCGCATATTTGTACATCCAAAACTCCAAAAGTAATTGGAAAGGTAGATACAAATGATGTGTGACATTGTGGTTACAATAAAGAATGTATCCCATCATGCAAATGTTTCCTATTAGCAGGACAATAGACTTTTTATAGCCCGGCTATCAACTTGCAATGTAGTAGATGCTTAAGTACTCTAAAGTGTTACATTTCTATCTCAAAACAGCATTTCTTCATTAACAACTTTATGCTTTTGTTAATCTTCTTGATCTTCTTCCTTTTTTCTGTAGCGATTTTGAGCAAATTGCACCAGGGCCACGGTTGAGTCGTCTGTGGAGATGACGTTATTGAATGTCTCGCCAGCTTTGATCCATGCCTTGGCCTGCAGGATGCACATTTCTTTGTTTGTCAGACGAATAATTGGAATCATTGACTCACTCACGCGTTGAAAAGGGCGAGGAACGAGATGGGGTCACTATCCATGCCAGGCTCTGGAACTCCACCTCCGACAGGCAGAGTCAACATCCGTGGCGGGTTCGTCAGGTCTTCGGTTCACCCTGACATTTCCATTCCTCTTCTGACAACAGAACTTGACCAACTGCTCACCAGGCACAGCAAGGGCCGCCCGGACCGTTCTGCTGTTCTGCTATTCCAAGGATGTGTAACTGAAGAGAGAAACCACCAGTGGGCACAGAATACATGGCCTCCCCACTGTGGACGTCTATTTCAGCACCATTTCGCACTGCTCTGAGACAAGCATGGAGAAACTAAAATGTTAAAATATTCCATGATATTCTTAAGATATGTGTTCACTGAATATAAGCAAGAGATGTCTGTTAAATAATCAAGTTAGGTTTCTCCAGAAATAAATAATTCCTAAATAACAAACTGGTGTTATTTACAAATTAGTGAGAATGTCTCACCCCATGTTCAAGAATTGACTTTTTCCTCGCTCACTCTAGGTTAAATGAAAACTAAATCTCCAAAATATCGTTACTTTTTAAACAAAGCAATTATTATTATTAATTAATTTAGAATTATATAAAAGCCCCTTAGATATCCTCAGATATTCTCACAGATCCTTACGGAAAATACCTCTTAGACATTAATATAAAGTCCTCCAAATGTAATTATTGGCAGAGAGTCACATAACAGATAGCTGTTGTCTTTGATATTGATTGGATACAGATGGCTGTTGTCTTTGATATTGATTGGATACAGACAGCTGTTATCTTTGAAATTGATCTGATACAGATAGCTGTTATCTTTGATATTGATTGGATACAGATGGCTGTTGTCTTTGATATTGATTGGATACAGACAGCTGTTATCTTTGATATTGATTGGATACAGACAGCTGTTGTCTTTGATATTGATTGGATACAGATAGCTGTTATCTTTGATATTGATTGGATACAGATAGCTGTTGTCTTTGATATTGATTGGATACAGATAGCTGTTATCTTTGATATTGATTGGATACAGATAGCTGTTGTCTTTGATATTAATTGGATACAGATAGCTGTTGTCTTTGATATTGATTGGATACAGATAGCTGTTGTCTTTGATATTGATTGGATACAGATATCTGCTATCGTTGATATTGATTAGATACTTAAGGTCTGACAAGCAGGGCAAAGACTGTGTTCATTGTATTTTGAAACTGTATTTCAGTATAAAAATGTATGCACTACTTTCCTACTTCACTACTGTAAGTCGCTCTGGATAAGAGCATCTGCTAAATGACTAACATGTAAATGTTGTTGTAATTACGCCAACAGACGTGGCTGTTTCACAATGAAGGATTGCAGCTTTAATACACCGCACACACTTTCTGTGAGACACACACACACACACACACACACACACACACACACACACACACTCCATACCTTAAAAAACTTAGCAACACAACTAATACACCCTCAGTAGCTGCAACTGAAGAGAATGAGTTTTAACATTTGTGTCAGACTTTGTATCTTACAAACAGCTCTAGAGACAGTAGTAAAAAACACAGACCTATTGAATACACAGACCTTTTGAATACACAGACCTATTGAACACACAGACTTACTGAACACACAGACATATTGAACACACAGCCATATCGAACTCTAGCCATATTGAACACACAGACCTAATGAACACACAGACCTATTGAATACACAGACCTATTGAACAAACAGACCTATTGAACACACATACTACCTAATGAACATACAGACCTAATGAACACACAGACCTATTGAACAAACAGACCTATTGAACACACAGACTTATTGAACACAGACATATTGAACACACATACCTATTGAACACACAGACATATTGAACACACATACCTATTGAACACACACACACTTACTTGAGAGAACCTAGCAACACGACACACACACTTTAACTGAGGTAAATGAGTGTCAACAATAGACACACATACCTGTAGGTGGGGAGTCAGTGGGACGATCCAGTCACTGAGTCCGCTTAGAGACGAGCTAACTAGGAGAAAATGTGTCCTGCAGTCTGCTCAGCTACCGCTCAAAGTCTCACACTCAGTAGAGACGCCTACCGCTCACACTCAGTCAAACTCACGCAGCAGAGACACAAAAGCAGGTGTGTGTTGTCCACTTCAAATGGGGCATGAGGGAACACACAGGGTGGAGAGAGAGACAGAGCGAGAGACATACGGAGAGTGAGAGAAACGGAGAGAGCGAGAGACATACGGAGAGAGAGAGAAACGGAGAGAGAGAGAGAGACGGAGAGAGAATTGGAGCGAGGGAAAGAGGAAGAGAGAGATCTGCTCCCTCCATCTGCTGGAGTTAATCAGTGAGCAGAGTCTCGCTGCCAAGGAATCACTTCACGTAAACAGTGTGACTGGACAAGGGAGGGGGAGGAGGGGGAGGAGTCGGGGAAAGAGAGGGATGGGGGGAGGGAGCTACCTCTGTGTGAGGGAGGGGAGGAGGGAAGGAGGGAGGAAAGAGAGGGGGAGGGAGCTACCTCTGTGTGAGGGAGGGGAGGAGGGAAGGAGGGAGGAAAGAGAGGGGGAGGGAGCTACCTCTGTGTGAGGGAGGGGAGGAGGGAAAGAGGGAGGAAAGAAGTGTGAATTATGAAAGGGATGGAAACGGGAGAGAAGCAGAGGAGAGAAATGAGAAGAGGGGAATGAGAGGAAGGGAGGAGAGGAGGGGAGGAGGGAGGATAAGACATTTTGGTTCAATTATTATTGTAAATGTTATTAAATCACTCATGATAACTGCAACTATACTGATACTATTTGGTCTTTATTAGTTTGTTTATTAGTTAAGAAAAGTTAGTTTATTAGTTAAATAAAGTACCCTCTTAAGGTCTCACTCCCCCCTATCTGAGATATCTACTGCAGCCCTCATCCTCCACATACAACACCCGTTCTGCCAGTCACATTCTGTTAAAGGTCCCCAAAGCACACACATCCCTGTGTCCTCTTCTCAGTTCGCTGCAGCTAGCGACTGGAACGAGCTGCAACAAACACTCAAACTGGACAGTTTTATCAATTTCTCTTCATTCAAGAGTCATTCATGGACACTCTTACTGACAGTTGTGGCTGCTTCACGTGATGTATTATTGTCTTGCCCTCTGTGCTGTTGTCTGTGCCCAATAGTGTTTGAACAGTACCAGGTTTTGTGCTGCTACCATGTTGTGCTGCTGCCATGTTGTGTTGTTGCCATGCTGTGTTGTTGTCTTAGGTCTCTCTTTATGTAGTGTTGTGTGTTTTGTCCTATGTTTTTATTAAATTCCCAACCTCCGTCCCCGCAGGAGGCCTTTTGGTTAAGCCGTCATTGTAAATAAGAATTTGTTCATAACTGACTTGTCTAGATAAATAAATGTTAAATATTTTTTTTAATAAAATGTATTTAACCAGGTAAATCATTGAGAATGTTCTTTTTTATAATAATGACCTGTTTCTGGCGTATGTACAGTTATTCCTGTCAAATAAATGTAATCAATCAAATCAAATCAAATGAAAACAGCAAATGAAGCAAAACCAGTTGGTACAGGCTGGAAGGTGTTGGGGCATATATCCCGCTCCTTACCTGCCTCTATGGATACCGTTACTATTTAATACACTCCTCTAACACCAAGACTGTCACGTCCTGGCCATAGATAGCCCTTTTGGCTGCTCTATGGTGGTTTTGGTCAGGACGTGATCAGTGTTTTGTTCTATGTTGATTTTTCTATGTTGGTTGGTTTGGGTTCCCAATTAGAGGCAGCTGTTAGTCGTTGTCTCTAATTGGGAATCCTATTTAGGTTGTTCAGTCCCCCACCTGTGTTGTGGGATATTTATGTTATGTTCATTGTGGTAGTTGTTGTGTTGCGCTACACGTTGTGTTACGGTCGTTGCAACTTTCTTTTGTCTTGGTGAGTCCTATATTAAAACATGTTTCACTCAACCATGCACGCTGCGCCTTGGTCCACTTCTGTCAGTGATCGTGACAGAATATCCCACCACACCAGGACCAAGCAGCGTGCAACCGTGCAGGAACCCTGGAGCCAGGAGGGGGAGTATCGCCGTCCCAGGGAGGAGTTGGAGGCAGTGACGGCAGAGCGGCTCTTCTATGAGGAGAAGTACGGAGCAAGGCAGCCCCCAAAAACTTTTTTGGGGGCACACAGGGAGGTTGGTGGTGCCAGGTTGGAGACCTGAGCCAAATCCCTGTGCTTACCAGAGGGAGCGTTGCACTGGTAAGGCACAGTGTTATGCGGTGAAGTGCACAGTGTCACCAGTGCGCGCTCACAGCCCGGTGCGCGACATGCCAGCTCCCCGCATCTGTTGAGCTAGGGGGAGTGTGCAGCCTGGAAGGAGGGTGTCGGCTCAGCGCTCCTGGTCTCCGGTGCGCCTCCTTGGACCAGGATATCCTGCGCCGGCTCTGCGCGCTGTATCTCTGGTGCGTCTCCACAGCCCAGTGCGGCCTGTTCCTGCTCCGCGCACCAGGCCCCCTGTGCGCATTGAGAGCCCGGCACGTCCTGTCCCTGCTCCACGCATCAGGTCCCCTGTGCGCATTGAGAGCCCGGCACGTCCTGTCCCTGCTCCACGCATCAGGTCCCCAGCATCGAGCCCAGCACATCCTGTCCCTGCTCCACGCATCAGGTCCCCTGAGCGCATCGAGGGCCCGGCACGTCCTGTCCCTGCTCCACGCATCAGGTTCCCTGAGCGCATCGAGAGCCCGGCACATCCTGTCCCTGCTCCACGCATCAGGTCCCCTGTGTGCATCGAGGGCCCGGCACGTCCTGTCCCTGCTCCACGCATCAGGTCCCCTGTTCGCATCGAGAGACCGCACGCCCTGTCCCTGCTCCACGATCCGGTCCCCAGCGCATCGAGAGCCCGGCACGCCCTGTCCCTGCTCCACGCATCAGGTCCCCTGTGTGCATCGAGGGCCCGGCACGTCCTGTCCCTGCTCCACGCATCAGGTCCCCTGTTCGCATCGAGAGACCGGCACGTCCTGTCCCTGCTCCACGTATCCGGTCCCCTGAGCGCATCGAGAGCCCAGCACGTCCTGTCCCTGCTCCACGCATCAGGTCCCCTGTGTGCATCGAGGGCCCGGCACGTCCTGTCCCTGCTCCACGCATCAGGTCCCCTGTTCGCATCGAGAGGCCGTCACGTCCTGTCCCTGCTCCACGCATCAGGTCCCCTGTGTGCATCGAGAGACCGGCACGGACTGTTCCTGTTCCACGCACCAGGCCGCTAGGGTGTCGTCCCAGCCTGGCACGTAATGTTCCTGCTTCATTACATAACAAATAAATGTGCTGGGTGCAGGAAGACAGGAGAAGTCACAGCAGTTTACCTTTGTGTGTGTTTGGGTGTGTGTGAGAGAAAGAGAGAGCACGAGAAGGATAAAAAATTATAATGGTAGATCAGGAAGTGGATGAAATGAGTGCAGTCTGCACATTTGATACTGTAGGAATATTGAAATATTGATTTATTTAACAATTGTGTTGTCTTAAGGGTAAAAAATTACCCAACACTGTTTAACAGCAGAGAAAACACCCTAAATTATATTTCTTCAACTTGAAATTTGATACTTTTCTTAGTGACCCCAACATTAGAAAAAGTGAAACATCACCTTTGTTCATATTTCCATGAAAGCTGTACACCACCAGGGTACAAAGATTGTCTTAGTATCATTTTTGACCCGGCAGCCCAAAAATTATTTCCACACCACAAAAAACACAAAGACACACACACACACAATGAGACATTGAGATGATGTGTGCTACTGATTGAACTCAGCCAGCAGCTCCTGAAGAGGAAGACCACCATGGTTGGCACAGTTAGAAAGAACAAGCCTGAGCTCCCCCCTGCACTCCTCGCAACAAGGGGGAGAGAGGCCTTCTCATCAAAGTTTCCCTTCACCCCCACCACCACTCTAGTTTCTTACCTCCCAAAGAGGAACAAGAATGTGGTCCTCTTGAGCACTGCACAAAATGGCTGAAATCAGCGATCGTGAGGACAGGAAGCCAGCCATCATCCTGGACTACAACCACAACAAAGGAGGCGTGGACAACCTGGACAATGTGATTGGAACTTACAACTGCAGGAGGATGACTGCCCGCTCATAATGTCATTGACGTGTCCTCATACAATGCCTTTGTGATATGGAACAAGATCAACCCTACCTGGATGCCTGATAAGCGGAACAAGAGAAGGGTGTTCCTGGAGCAGCTGGGAAAGGCACTTGTAACCCCATACATTCAAAGAAGGGAGCGCCTCCCTCGCACAGCAGCGTCTGCAGCGCTTGTGAAAGCTGTTCAGGGGGCTGAATCTTGTCCTGATCCACCTGAGGCTGCAGCTGGGGAAGGCAAGAGGAGCCAATTTTGCCCCTCAAAGAAGGACTGTATAACAAATACTATGTGCTGCACATGTGAGAAATACATCTGCAAAGTCCATGCACACACACACTTGCATACTGTCCTACATGTGCTAATTATAGCTGATTGATTTATGTTCTTTACGTTTTTGTTTTGTATCTATTATCTTATTTTATTCTTATTTATTGTTGTTGTTTATACACCTTGTGGGTGGGGGAGATAGTTAAAAAAAATGGGAGAAGACAAGTATTTTGTAGTTGAATTCCTCATTGTACAGTATATAAGAATATATCACCTAAAAAGTTCAAGACTGTTATTTTTTTCCATTCAATAAAATGCATTCAAAACTACTTTCTGCACATTTCTGCTACTTTCTTAGGCTATACAAGTGCTATATCTTTCTAAATATGAATGTTTACACCAATGCAATACCTTTAGCAACAATAATAATAATAATAATAAACCTCTACTTTAGTAAAGAAAACAACTATGACAGGTGTGTTGTAATAAAAATGAGTGGTGTCCACTGATTAAATGCAGTCTTTCTGCATTTTGAAGAGGGAAAACCCAGATATTTACAAAGTTTATGATGAATGACAGGTTGTTTCTTCATGCAAAAATTGATTTGGGGTTTAAAATTCAATTAAGCTGCTTTACTAGTGAAGGCGGGTCATTTTTTACCCTTAGGACACTAAGGGGAGGATACAGAATGTTGAGACTACGCAAGGGTTAACAAGAAAGTCCCATTACTCTGACTGTACAAGAAGGTCAATAGGTCAAGAGCAGGTCAAGAAGAGGTGATTGGTGTTTTTATTTCACTATCTAATCATGGCATGGAGTTGTTCAATGACAGATATTTTGTTTAACTTGATGGTTTCATTTCAGAGACAAAATGCTAAAAGCTGTATATCCCCCTCCCTCTCAGAGGAATAAGATGTACTGCTAGTTTGTACACAGTCAAATGTAACAAATAACCACATTTTGAATAAAGAAATGTACACACTATGTGACAATATAAAAAAAATCTAATAAATAAATAAATACAGTAATATGAGATCTGTATGTAAAATCTTTCCTTTCGACATTTTAATCATTCAGTAGATACTCCTACCCAGAGGGACTTACAGTAAGGGCCTTCATCTTAAAATCGCTCAGTGAGACAACCACATCACGGTCAAATAAACAGGAACATTCCGTTCCAGCTAAACAATAGATATAAAGCGTTTCTAAAATATATATTTTTTCTAAAATCGATTATTATAAAAATCTGAGAACAGTCATATTTTACACACACGAAGGTACCCATAAGCAATAATATCTGATGAAAAAACACAAATGGGAAAAATTCGTGGATGTAGCGTTTTGGATATAAACTCTTAATTTGTCTTGTCCTCATAACAATTACTGTCAGAACACTATGTGAGTACTATAAGAACAGACTGGATATCTTTCCATCATTACAGTCAACTATATTTGTCCTGTCACTTAACAAGCAACAACACCTGCAAATTGTGGATCAATTATGAAACCAGTAATGGTGCAGCTTCACTCAACAGTTTGTTTGGCCCAGAACAGAGTGGTCTGTGAGCAGACATGGAAGCAATGAGATCCAGGATCCTCTGGTATAGAATAGAATAGAATAGAATAGAATAGAATAGAATAGAATAGAATAGAAAGCATCCTCTATGTACCCTGATGTATCATTAACCATATAGCAATACTGACCTACCAAGCAAAGAGACAGTAACTGCTCATCGAGTTCATGTCATTGCTGTTGCATCGAATACATGCTAAATCATGTGGACAAGTATGCTGCCTCTTTTGTATTGTGTTCAGGAGAAAATAATGGGGGTAATGTTAGCAGTAACTGCATAAAGTTACTGTGAAACTAAGGTAAATACTTGAGAAAACATGGGGTCTTTGAGTTGGATTTCACACACACACACACACACACACACACATATAAACATGCACACATACACACATACACACACACACATATAAACACGCACACACACGCACACACACACACACACACACACACACACACACACACACACACACACACACACACACACACACACACACACACACACACACACACACACACACACACACACACACACACACAAGCATTTCACTACACTCACAATAACATCTGCTAGCCATGTGTATGTGAGCAAAAATGTGATTGGATTTGACACACACACAAAACACAGACCCTTACAACTAACGTCAAACCAAGGACAGCCATTGACTCTACTGCCCTCTTCAGTTTAATGTGTGCAACTACATATCAGTACAACCATTGGTCACTGTAGCAGTACGAACCAGAGAGAAAGGGCCAAACAGCATCAAACACAGAAGTCCCCTAAGTTAAAGGGAAAGGGGGATACCGAGTCATTCAACTGAAATGTGTCTTCCACATTTAACCCAACCCCTCTGAAGTTTCCGTAAGGTCAAGGCCACTCAAGCTGCCGATGAAGACGCCCTTAGAGGACTGCTATAGTCCTCATGTCCCGTCATTCAAAAGTAGGTTGATGGTTGAAAGCATGAACCTTGCCCTGTCTGAGTAGTCGTCAATAACAACACATTACTCAACCTGTCCTCCACACACCCCAACGGCTATGGGAACAACTCTGGTGAGTTAACACACACAGTACATCACAGTGTACAAATCCAAATCAAATTTTATTTGTCACATACACATGGTTAGCAGATGTTAATGCGAGTGTAGCGAAATGCTTGTGCTTCTAGTTCCGACCATGCAGTAGTATCTAACAAGTAATCTAACAAATTCACAACAACTACCTTATACACACAAGAGTAAAGGAATGAATACGAGTATGTACATATAAATACATGGATGAGCGATGGCTGACCGGCATAGGCAAGATGCAGTAGATGGTATGGAGTACAGTATATACACATATATATGAGATGAGTAATGTAGGATATGTAAACATTATATAAATGGCATTGTTTAAAGTGGCTAGTGATACATTATTTCATCCAATTATAATTATTAAAGTGGCTAGAGATTTGGGTCGATGACCGAACGGCATAGGCAAGATACAGTAGATGGTTTAGAGTACAGTGTATACATTTGATATGAGTATGTCGGATACGTAAACATTATATACAAAATTGTTTAAAGTGGCTAGTGATACATTTGTTACATCCAATTCCTATGTATAAAGTGGCTAGAGATTTAAGTCAGTATGTTGGCAGCAGCCACTCAATGTTAGTGATGGCTGTTTAACAGTCTGATGGCCTTGAGGTAGAAGCTGTTTTTCAGTCTCTCGGTCCCAGCTTTGATGCACCTGTACTGACCTCGCCTTTCTGGATGATAGCGGGGTGAACAGGCAGTGGCTCGGGTGGTTGTTGTCCTTGATGATCTTTGGCCTTTCTGTGACATCGGGTGGTGTAGGTGTCCTGGAGTGCAGGTAGTTTAACCCGGTGATGCGTTGTGCAGTCCTCACTACCCTCTGGAGAGCCTTACGGTTGTGGGCGGAGCAGTTGCCGTACCAGGCGGTGATACAGCCCGACAGGATGCTCTCGATTGTGCATCTGTAAAAGTTTGTGAGTGATTTTGGTGACAAGCCAAATTTCTTCAGCCTCCTGAGGTTGAAGAGGCGCTGTTGCGCCTTCTTTACCACGCTGTCTGTGTGGGTGGACCAATTCAGTTTGTCCGTGATGTGTACGCCGAGGAACTTAAAACTTTCCACCTTCTCCACTACTGTCCCCTCGATGTGGATAGGGGTGCTCCTCTCCTGTTTCCTGAAGTCCACGATCATCTCCTTTGTTTTGTTGGACATTGAGTGAGAGGTTATTTTCCTGACACCACACTCCGAGGGCCCTCACCTCCTCTCTGTAGGCCGTCTCGTCGTTGTTGGTAATCAAGCCTACCACTGTAGTGTCGTCAGCAAACTTGATGATTGAGTTGGATGCGTGGCTACGCAGTCATGGGTAAACAGGGAGTACAGGAGAGGGCTGAGAACGCACCCTTGTGGGGCCCCAGTGTTGAGGATCAGCGGGGTGGAGATGTTGTTTCTACCCTCACCACCTGGGACCGGCCCGTCAGGAAGTCCAGGACCCAGTTGCACAGGGCTGGGTCGAGACCCAGGGTCTCGAGCTTAATGACGAGCTTGGAGGGAACTATGGTGTTAAATGCTGAGCTGTAGTCGATGAACAGCATTCTTACATAAGTATTCCTCTTGTCCAGATGGGTTAGGGCAGTATGCAGTGTGATTGCGATTGCGTCGCCTGTGGACCTATTGGGACGGTAAGCAAATTGGAGTGGGTCCAGGGTGTCTGGCAGGATGGAGGTGATATGATCCTTGACTAATCTCTCAAAGCACTTCATGATGACGGAAGTGAGTGCTACAGGGCGATAGTCATTTAGCTCAGTCACCTTAGCTTTCTTGGGAACAGGAACAATGGTGGCCCTCTTGAAGCATGTGGGAACAGCAGACTGGGATAGGGACTGATTGAATATGTCCAGTAAACACACCAGCCAGCTGGTCTGCGATGCTCTGAGGACACGACCAGGATGCCATCTGGGCCGGCAGCCTTGCGAGGGTTAACACATTTAAATGTTTTTCTCACATTGGCTGCGGTGAAGGTGAGCCCGCAGGTTTTGGTAGCGGGCCGTGTCGGTGGCACTGTATTGTCCTCAAAGCGAGCAAAGAAGTTGTTTAGTTTGTCTGGGAGCAGGGACGTCATGGTCCGGCGAGGGCTGGTTTTCTTTTGTAGTCCGTGATTGACTGTAGACCCTGCCACATTCCTCTTGTGTCTGGAGCCATTGAATTGTGACTCTACTTTGTCTCTATATTGACGCTTAGCTTGTTTGATTGCCTTGCGGAGGGAGTAGCTGCACTGTTTGTATTCAGTCATGTTTCCGTAGCCTTTACCTGGTTAAAGCAGTGGTTCGCGCTTTCAGTTTTGCGCTAATGCTGCCATCAATCCATGGTTTCTGGTTGGGGAAGGTTTTGATATTTGCTATGGGTACAACATCACCAATGCATTTGCTAATAAACTCGCTCACCGAATCAGCGTATACATCAATGTTGTTGTCAGATGCTATCCGGAACATATCCCAGTCCACGTGCTCGAAGCAATCTTGCAGCATGGAATCAGATTGGTCGGACCAGCGTTGAACAGACCTGAGAACGGGCGTTTCCTGTTTTAGTTTCTGTTTGTAGGCTGGGAGCAACAAAATGGAGTCATGGTCAGACTTGCGAAAGGAGGGCGGAGAATAGCCTTGTATGCATCACGGAAGTTGGAATAACAGTGGTCCAGGATTTTACCAGCCCGGGTGGCACATTCGATATGCTGGTAAAATTTCGGGAGCCTTGTTCTTAAATTAGCCTTATTAAAATCCCCAGCCACAATAAATGCAGCCTCAGGATATGTGGTTTCCAGTTTACATAGAGTCCGATGAATTTCTTTCAGTGCCGTCGATGTATTAGCTTGAGGGGGGATGTACACGGCTGTGATTATAATCGAAGAGAATTCTCTTGGTAGATAATGCGGTCTGCATTTGATTGTAAGGAATTCTATGTCAGGTGAACAAAAGGACTTGAGTTCCTGTATGTTGTTATGATCACACCACGCCTCGTTAATCATAAGACACACACCCCGCCCTTCTTCTTACCAGAGAGATGTTTGTTTCTGTCGGCGCGATGCGTGGAGAAACCAGGTGGCTGTACCGACTCTGATAACGTGTCCTGAGTGAGCCATGTTTCCGTGAAGCAAAGAACGTTGCAGTCTCGAATGTCTCTCTGAAAGGCAACCCTCGATCTGATTTCGTCTACTTTGTTGTCAAGAGACTGTACATTGGCGATTAAAATACTCGGGAGAGGTGCACGATGCGCCCGTCGACGTAGCTTGACCAAAAGACCGGCGCGTTTCCCTCTTCTCCGGCGCCGCCGTTGTTTTGAGTAGCCACGTGCTATCCAGTCTGTTGTTGTGTTTGGGTTAATGAAAGGAGAATCCTCTTTGGGAAAGTCGTATTCCTGGTCGTAATGTTGGTAAGTTGACGTTGCTCTTATATCCAATAGTTCCTCCCGGTTGTATGTAATAAAACTTAATATTTTCCGGGGTAACAATGTAAGAAGTAATACATAAAAAAACAAAATACTGCATGGTTTCCTGAGAACGTGAAGCGAGGCTGCCATCTCTGTCGGCGCCGGAAGTCGTACAGACACACACGAGACACACACACACACTAACGTCACAGTGGTAGAGTGTTGGTATTAAGTTACCACAGGTACACAGTGTGTTGGCCTTCTTCCACACACCTGTGTGACTGAAGGACTGGCCAAGACAATGTTGTGTCCATAGAGATCCTATTAAATTACTAGAGGGGAAATGTCATAAACCCTCAAGGTTCCAACATGTTCACATAATTATAAATACAGTTTATACGAGTTTTATACACATTTACACAATGATCACTTGTTGTCTCGCAAATACAACATTACAGTTGATGGTTAGCTAGCTAGTGACATTTAGCCATATTAGCATTGACATGAAGTCAATTAAAACACCTCAAAACACGACGTGGTATCAAGAACAAGATAAAACTAGCTGAAATGAGTCACTTACAATCAGTGGTGGAAAAAGTACCCAATTGTAAAGACATCTTAACAGAAAAGGAATCAAGTAAAAGTGAAAGTCTTCCAGTAAAATACTACTTGAGTAAAAGTCTAAAAGTATTTGATTTTAAATATACTTAAATATCAAAAGTAAATGTCATTTCAAAATATACCTAAAGAAGTTAAAGTAAATTTGGCATGTATGGCAAACCAGACGGCACAATTTTCTTGTTTTTAAAATGTACAGATAGCCAGGGGCACACTCCAACACTCAGATATAATTTACAAACTAAGCATTTGTGTTTACTGAATCCGCCAGATCAGAGGCAGTAAGGATGAGCAGGGATGTTCTCTTGATAAGTGCTTGAATTGGACCATTTTCCTGTCCTGTTAAGCATTCAAAGACACCCTTAGAGGACTGCTATAGTCCTCATATCCCGTCATTCAAAAGTAGGTTGATGGTTGAAAGCATGAACCTTGCCCTGTCTGAGTAGTCGACAATAACAACACATTACTCAACCTGTCCTCCACACACCCCAACGGCTATGGGAACAACTCTGGTGAGTTAACACACACAGTACATCACAGTGTACAGACACACACGAGACACACACACACACTAACGTCACAGTGGTAGAGTGTTGGTATTAAGTTACCACAGGTACACAGTGTGTTGGCCTTCTTCCACACACCTGTGTGACTGAAGGACTGGCCAAGACAATGTTGTGTCCATAGAGATCCTATTAAATTACTAGAGGGGAAATGTCATAAACCCTCAAGGTTCCAACATGTTCACATAATTATAAATACAGTTTATACGAGTTTTATACACATTTACACAATGATCACTTGTTGTCTCAAAATACAACATTACAGTTGATGGTTAGCTAGCTAGTGACATTTAGCCATATTAGCATTGACATGAAGTCAATTAAAACACCTCAAAACACGACGTGGTATCAAGAACAAGATAAAACTAGCTGAAATGAGTCACTTACAATCAGTGGTGGAAAAAGTACCCAATTGTAAAGACATCTTAACAGAAAAGGAATCAAGTAAAAGTGAAAGTCTTCCAGTAAAATACTACTTGAGTAAAAGTCTAAAAGTATTTGATTTTAAATATACTTAAATATCAAAAGTAAATGTCATTTCAAAATATACCTAAAGAAGTTAAAGTAAATTTGGCATGTATGGCAAACCAGACGGCACAATTTTCTTGTTTTTAAAATGTACAGATAGCCAGGGGCACACTCCAACACTCAGATATAATTTACAAACTAAGCATTTGTGTTTACTGAATCCGCCAGATCAGAGGCAGTAAGGATGAGCAGGGATGTTCTCTTGATAAGTGCTTGAATTGGACCATTTTCCTGTCCTGTTAAGCATTCAAAGACACCCTTAGAGGACTGCTATAGTCCTCATATCCCGTCATTCAAAAGTAGGTTGATGGTTGAAAGCATGAACCTTACCCTGTCTGAGTAGTCGTCAATAACAACACATTACTCAACCTATCCTCCACACACCCCATCGGCTATGGGAACAACTCAGGTGAGTTAACACACACAGTACATCACAGTGTACAGACACACACACACACACACACACACTAACGTCACAGTGGTAGAGTGTTGGTATTAAGTTACCACAGGTACACAGTGTGTTGGCCTTCTTCCACACACCTACGTGACTGAAGGACTGGCCAAGACAATGTTGTGTCCATAGAGATCCTATTAAATTACTAGAGGGGAAATGTCATAAACCCTCAAGGTTCCAACATGTTCACATAATTATAAATACAGTTTATACGAGTTTTATACACATTTACACAATGATCACTTGTTGTCTCGCAAATACAATATACTTAAGAATATAAAATAAATATGGCATATATGGCAAACCAGACAGCACGATTTTCTTGTTTTTAAAATGTACAGATAGCCAGGGGCACACTCCAACACTCAGATATAATTTACAAACTAAGCATGTGTGTTTACTGAATCCACCAGATCAGAGGCAGTAGGGATGAGCAGGGATGTTCTCTTGATAAGTGCTTGAATTGGACCATTGTCCTGTCCTGTTAAGCATTCAAAATGTAATGAGTACTTTTAGGTGTCAGGGAAAATGTATTCAGTAAATAGTACATTATTTTCTTTAGGAATGTAGTGGAATAAAAGTTAAAGTTGTCAAAAATATAAATAGTAAAGGAAAGTACAGATACCCTTAAAAACTACATAAGTAGTACTTTAAAGTATTTTTTACTTCAGTACTTAACTCCGCTACTTACGATTCCCCACATGGAAGTTTCTTGACATTGTTGCTAACTATCTAGAATGACAACAACACACAGACTTCTTCACCATTGAAGCGTGCGCCACTGCCTGTTCACCCCGCTATCATCCAGAAGGCGAGGTCACTACAGGTGCATCAAAGCTGGGACCGAGAGACTGAAAAACAGCTTCTATCTCAAGGCCATCAGACTGTTAAACAGCCATCACTAACATTGAGTGGCTGCTGCCAACATACTGACTTAAATCTCTAGCCACTTTAAATAATAGGAATTGGGTGTAACAAATCTATCACTAGCCACTTTAAATGATGCCATTTATATAATGTTTACATATCCTACACTACTCATCTCACATATATATACTGTACTCTATACCATCTACTGCATCTTGCCTACGCCGGTCAGCCATCGCTCATCCATATATTTATATCTACATACTCGTACTCATTCCTTTACTCTTGTCTCTATAAGGTAGTTGTTGTGAATTTGTTGGATTACTTGTTAGATACTACTGCATGGTCGGAACTAGAAGCACAAGCATTTCGCTACACTCGCATTAACATCTTCTAACCATGTGTATGTGACAAATAAAATTTGATTTGATTCGATTTTTAGTTCCATATCAAATTTTTGTTCCAAAAGGTATTTCCAAAAAGTAGTACATAAGGGGTTAACAGAAAAAGGAGCCTGTGGACGACTGTGGTGTTATCATCAATTACTGTGCACAATACATGTCAGAGTATGTATGTGTACACTGGTAATTACAGTTGAATGTAACCAGATCAATAGTCTAGATACTATTGACTTTTATCTATGATAACCCAGATAGAGATAGAGATAGAGATATCTACCTGTATAGGACCCTGGATGTAGAGATATCTACCTGTTTAGGACCCTGGATGTAGAGATATCTACCTGTTTAGGACCCTGGATGTAGAGATATCTACCTGTATAGGACCCTGGATGTAGAGATATCTACCTGTATAGGACCCTGGATGTAGAGATATCTACCTGTATAGGACCCTGGATGTAGAGATATCTACCTGTATAGGACTCTGGATGTAGAGATATCTACCTGTATAGGACTCTCGATGTAGAGATATCTACCTGTATAGGACTCTGGATGTAGAGATATCTACCTGTATAGGACCCTGGATGTAGAGATATCTACCTGTATAGGACCATGTATGTAGAGATATCTACCTGTATAGGACCCTGGATGTAGAGATATCTACCTGTATAGGACCCTGGATGTAGAGATATCTACCTGTATAGGACCCTGGATGTAGAGATATCTACCTGTATATCACCCATTAGAGTTAACAGCCTCAGAAATTGCAGCCCAAATAAATGAGTTCAAGTAACAGACACATCTCAACATCAACTGTTCAGAGGACACTGCATAAATCAAGCCTTCATGGTCGATTTTCTGCAAAGAAACCACTACTAAAGGACACCAATAATAAGAAGAGACTTGCTTGGGCCAAGAAACACGAGCAATGGACATTAGACCGGTGGAAATCGGTCAATTGGTCTGATGAGTCCAAATTTGGGATTTTTGGTTCCAACTGCTTTGTGAGACGCAGAGTAAGTGAACAGATGATCTCTGCATGTGTGGTTCCCACCGTGAAGCATGGAGGAGGAGGTGTGATGGTGTGGAGGTTCTTTGCTGGTAACACTGTCAGTGTTTTATTTAGAATTCAAGGCACACTTAACCAGCATGGCTACCATAGCATTCTGCAGTGATACGCCATCTCATCTGGTTTTACGCTTAGCGGGAAGTGGAAACGTCTAGGAGCAACAACGGCTCAACCGCAAAATGGTAGGCCACACAAGCTCACAGAACAGGACCGCCAAGTGTTGAAGCACCTAGTGCGTAAAACTCAGTTGCAATACTCACTACCGACTTCCAAACTGCCTCTGGAAGCAACGTCAGCACAATAACTTTTCGTTGGGAGCTTTATGAAACGGGTTTCCATGGTTGAGCACCCACACACAAGCTTAAGATCACCATACGCAATGCCAAGTGTCAGTTGGAGTGGTGTAAAGCTTACCGTCATTGGACTCTGGAACAGTGGAAATGCAGTCTTTGGAGTGATGAATCACGCTTCACCATCTGGCAGTCCAACGGAGGAATTTGGGTTTGGCGGATGCCAGGAGAACGCTACCTTCCCCAATGCATAGTGCCAACTGTAAACTGTAAAGTTTAGTGGAGGAGGAATAATGGTCTGGGGTTGTTGTTCATGGTTTAGGCCCCTTTGTTCCAGTGAAGGGATATCTTGACGCTACAGCATGCAATGACATTCTAGATGATTCTGTGCTTCCAACTATGTGGCAACAGTTTGGGGCAGGCCCTTTCCTGTTTCAGCATGACAATGCCCCTGTTCACAAAGCAAGGTCCATACAGAAATGCAGTACCAGTCAAAAGTATGGACAGACCTACTCATTCAAGGTTTTTTCTTTATTTTTACTATTTTCTACATATATAATAGTGAAGACATCAAAACTATGAAATAACTCATATGGAATCATGTCGTAACCAAAAAAGTGTTAAAAACAAATCAAAATATATTTTAGATTTTAGATTCTTCAAAGTAGCCACTCTTTGCCTTGATGACAGCTTGGTGTATCAACCTGTATATGGCCCTGGGCAATACAAGCCAGTGTCATCAACACATCCCATAACATACAGTAGAGTAGGCCTGGTTAAGGTAGGCCTGGTTACAGTAGGCCTGGTTACAGTAGTAATTTTTACATGTTTTGTTTGAGCTGCTTTTGAAAGTAAAAGTCAAATTGAAAACAGTATTGGTATTTTTAGGACTGACGGTTTAGTTAGCTAAACTAGCAAGTCTGTTTGGTTACCACGGTAACTATTGTAGCTATCTAGTAGACTTGCTAGCTACTTCAGTGGATGTTGAACACATTTCTAGCGGCAAATGTGTTAAATTATGGCCATGGTATTAAAGGGATAATCAACTCGGGGCTCTATGAGTTCTCTGGAAAATAATGCACACTTTCCACATCATTCATTATTTTCTATAGAACGCATAGCTCCTCGTTGGTTATCCCTTACATAGAATGTTGATGATTGGTTTTTCAATCAGGTCACGTTCAAACAGTTTAACATCGAATTGACCCAATCCAGGTCGATGCAGTACAGTGTGTGTGTGTGTGTGTGTGTGTGTGTGTGTGTGTGTGTGTGTGTGTGTGTGTGTGTGTGTGTGTGTGTGTGTGTGTGTGTGTGTGTGTGTGTGTGTGTTTGTGTGTGTGTGTGCGTTTGTGTGATTGTGTAACGCATACCCAACATTTATGGTATTATCTGGAGATTTTTTGCCTACATTCCTGTTTGGATGCGCATTCAGCACCAGCCTGATACGTACAGTATGTGTGTGCGTGTTGGTATGTGGGAACCTAGACAAATGTATTAATTCTTTCTGATGAAAATTGATCTATCAAAGTGTTCTATGTTCAATTAAATAGTCTGGAATTAAATAATCCCGTTTTAACAGACCAAAGGACAGAGTTAAAGCTACAGTTCAACAAATGGGTAAATATCAAGAATTTAAATATCCATTGAGCAGATACCCAGACCAGATCTCAGACTGTAGCTTCAAACTCATTCCATGATAACTATTATCAGATCAGCAACTCTTTGAGATATAGAAAGGAGAGGGAGCGAGAGAAAGCCAAAGTCTAAATCCCTTCTCCAATAACCTTGATTTATATCCAATTAGAATCATAGTTAGGGAGCACAGATAACATAAGTCTTATGTTCACTTCTCTTATACATGCTTAGAATAAAAATAATTCTCAAATAATTATTTGTGGAGGGGAAAGGTTCTAGGCTACATTGAAAACTGGTGGAGGTTATTGATAGAAAACATTCCACTAATAATTAACCACTACATTCTTAGAAAAAAATTGTTAAAAAATGGTTCTTCGTGTTGTCCCGTAGGAGAACTCTTTTGAGTTCCATGTGCAACCATCTGTGGAATGGGAACCCAAAAGTGTTCTACCTGGAACCAAATAAGGGTTCTTCAAAGGGTTTTCGGACAGCAGAAAACTTCTTTTAGGTTCTAGATAGCACCTTTTGTTTTGAGTGTAGTTGCTGATAGTTCAGTGGGTTAAGCATAGTTCTGACAACACCAAGGTTATTGTGGGGACTCAAAATGTGTCAGTCTACTAGATAAGCCTACCTATCAATGACTTATGAATGACGATGACATGAGACCTGATCAGACTATAGATACACGTATATAATCAAGGTATTTACGTTTTTCATTTTTATAAATGTGCAATTTTTTTTTTTTAAACAGATTTTGTTTTGTCATTATGGGGTATTATGTGTAGATTGAGGATTTTTTTTTTTTTATACATTTTAGAAAAAGGCTTTAAGGTAACAAAATGTGGAAAAAGTCAAGGGGTCGGAATACTTTCCAAATAACTTGCATTCGGAAAGTATTCAGACCCCTATACTTTTTCCACATTGTTATGTTACAGCCTTTTTGACCCTAAATCAATCTACACACAATACCGCATAATGACAAAGCAAAAACAGGTTTGTAGAAATGTTTGCACATTTATTACAAATAAAAAACAGAAATATCTTATTTACATAAATATTCAAACCCTTTGCTATGAGACTCAAAATTGAACTCAGGTGCATCCTGTTTCTATTGATCATCCTTGAGATGTTTCTACAACTTGATTGGAGTCCACCTGTGGTAAATTGTCAATTGATTGGACAATTGGACATGTCAATTGATTGGACATGATTTGGAAAGGCACACACCTGTCTATATAAGGACCCACAGTTGACAGTGCATGTCAGAGCAAAAACCAAGCCATGATGTCAAAGGAATTTTTCCGTAAGAGCTCCAAGACAGGATTGTGTCACAGCACAGATCTGGGGAAGGGTACCAAAACATTTCTGCAGCATTGAATGTCCCTCTTCCTAGAACTGGATGCCTGGCCAAACTGAGAAATCGGGGAGAAGGGCCTTGGTCAGGGAGGTGACAAAGAACCCGATGATCACTCTGACAGAGCTCCAGAGTTCCTCTTTGGAGATGGGAGAACATTCCAGAGGACAACAATCTCTGCAGCACTCCACCAATCAGGCCTTTCTGGTAGAGTGGCCAGACGGAAGACACTCTACAGTAAAAGGCACATGATAGCCCGCTTGGAGTTTGCCCAAATGCACCTGAAGGTCACAAGATTCTCTGGTCTGATAAAACCAAGATTGAACTCTTTGGCCTGAATGCCAAATGTCACATCTGGAGGAAACCAGGCACCACTCGTTACCTGGCTACTACGATCCCAGCATGATGGTGGCAGCATCATGCTGTGGGGATGTTTTTCAGCAGCAGGGACTAGTCAGGATCGAGGGAAAGATGAACGGAGCAAAGTACAGAAAGATCCTTGATGAAAACCTGCTCCAGAGCACTCAGGACTTCAGACTGGGGCAAAGGTTCACCTTCCAACAGGACAACAACCCTAAGCACACAGCTAAGACAACGCAGGAGTGGTTTCAGGACAAGCCTCTGAATGTCCTTGAGTGGCCCAGCCGGAGCACAGACTTGAACCCGATTGAACATCTCTGGAGAGACCTGAAAATAGCTGTGCAGTGACGCTTCCCATCCAACCTGACAGAGTATGAGAGGATCTGCAGAGAAGAATGGGAGAAACTCCCCAAATACAGCTGTGCCAGGTTTGTAGCGTCATACCCAAAAAGACTTGAGGCTGTAATCGATGCCAAAGGTGCTTCAAAAAAGCACTGAGTAAAGGGCCTGAATACTTAAGTAAATGTGATATTTCAGTTTAATGTGATTTTTTAAATACATTTTCTAAAATGTCTAAAAACCAGTTTTTGCTTTGTCATTATGGGGCATTGTGATGTCCTTATGGGGCATTTTGATGTCATTATTGGGTATTGTGATGTCATGAGGTATTTTGATGTCATTATAGGGTATTTTGATGTCATTATGGGGTATTTTGATGTCATTATGGTGTATTGTGATGTCATTATGCAGTATTTTGATGTCATTATGGGGTATTGTGTGTAGATTGATGAGGGAATACTTTTTTTTAATCCTTTTTTATAATAAGGCTGTAACGTTAAAAAAAAAGGAAAAGTGAAGGGGTCTGAATACTTTGCGAATGCACTGTATAACCAGACCATAGATAGAATACCAGATTGTCCAATGACTGATGGACAGGAAGAGACAGGAAGAAATCATAGGTAACTAGAAAGAGGTTATTAGAATAGTATTTTTTTTTTTTAAATGTAACCTGTATTTAGCTAGGCAAGTCAGATAAGAACAAATTCTTATTTACAATGACGGCCTACCAGAATGACAGATTTTTACCTTGTCAGCTCGGGGATTCAATCCAGCAACCTTTTGGTTACTGGCCCAACGCTCTAACCACTAGGCTACCTGCCACCTTCTATGGCAGACCTTTCCCCAGTTCCCCGGACGGCCATCCATCTTGTGATAAAAGCTACAGAGAGTCGGACGCCATTTGGATCCGGCGGTAATTCCTCCATTGGGAATAGAGGGGAAATGGGAAACTATCGGAGAAGGGGCTTTGATGTTGGGTGTGCTGACACTGGGAGTCTTAACATCTCTTACGTAAAGTAGGTTAAAAGTACAGTAAGTCAAACATTGTGAGTCAGGAACAATCAACAACTGGGTTGCTCTCCACCTCTCAGCCCCAAAGCGATGCTTCTGGGTGGCTCACCATCCAACCATGAACGACAACAACTGACTGAGCAAAGAGATACTCAACCTCTCTTTGAGGATAGTAGAAATCCAATATAAGGATGCTTGTTTATCATCAAAACTGCTGTCTCAGTACACAGATGAGATTCAATTAAATATTTCCTTTAGCAACCAACCATGTATACGCTGCTTACATTGGCTTGCGAAAGTATTCACCCCCTTAGCGTTTTTCCTATTTTGTTGCCTTACAATCTGGAAATAAAAATAGATTTTTTGGGGGTCTGTGTCATTTGATTTACACAACATGCCTACCACTTTGAAGATGCAAAATATTTTTTATTGTGAAACAAACAAGAATAAGAAAACTTAAGCGTGCATAACTATTCACCCCTCCAAAGTCAATACTTTATAGAGCCACCTTTTGCAGCAATTACAGCATTAAGTCTCTTGGGGTATGTCTCTATGAACTTGACACATCTAGCCACTGGGATTTTTGCCCATTCTTCAAGGCAAAACTGCTCCAGCTCCTTCAAGTTGGATGGGTTTCGATGGTGAACAGCAATCTTTAAGTCACACCACAGATTCTCAATTGGATGGAGGTCTGGGCTTTGATAGGTGAAAAACATCCCCACAGCATGATGCTGCCACCACCATGCTTCACCTTAGGGATGGTCCTCTCAGGGTGATGAGAGGTATTGGGTTTGCACCAGCCATAGCATTTTCCTTGATGGCCAAAAAGCTAAATTTAGTCTCATCTGACCATGTGTTTGTGGAGTCTCCCACATGCCATTTGGCGAACACCAAACGTGTTTGCTTATTTTTTTCGTTTTTTTTTCTGGCCACTCTTCCGTAAATCCCAGCTCTGTGGAGTGTACGGCTTAAAGTGGTCCTACGGACAGATACTCCAGTCTCCACTGTGGAGCTTTGTTGCTCCTTCAGGGTCATCTTTGATCTCTTTGTTGCCTCTCTGGTTAATTCCCTCCTTGCCTGGTCTGTGAGTTTTGGTGGGCGGCCCTCTCTCGGCAGGTTTGTTGTGGTGCCATATTATTTCCATTTTTTAATAATGGATTTAATGGTGCTCCATGGGATGTTCAAAGTTTCGGATATTTTTTTAGAACCCAACCCTGATCTGTGCTTCTCCACAACTTTGTCCATGACCAGCTCCTTGGTCTTCATGGTGCCGCTTGCTTGGTGGTGCCCCTTGCTTAGTGGTGTTGCAGACTCTGGGGCCTTTCAGAACAGGTGTATATACAGTGAGGGAAAAAAGTAGTTGATCCCCTGCTGATTTTGTACATTTGCCCACTGTCAAAGAAATGATCTATAATTTTAATGGTAGGTTTATTTGAACAGTGAGAGACAGAATAACAGAAAAACGCATGTGAAAAATGTTATAAATTGATTTGCATTTTAATGAGGGAAATAAGTATTTGACCCCTCTGCAAAACATGACTTAGTACTTCATGGCAAAACCCTTGTTGGCAATCACAGAGGTCAGATGTTTCTTGTAGTTGGCCACCAGGTTTGCACACATCTCAGGAGGGATTTTGTCCCACTCCTCTTTGCAGATCTTCTCCAAGTCATTAAGGTTTCGAGGCTGATGTTTGGCAACTCAAACCTTGAGCTCCCTCCACAGATTTTCTATGGGATTAAGGTCTGGAGACTGGCTAGGACACTCCAGGTCCTTAATGTGCTTCTTCTTGAGCCACTCCTTTGTTGCCTTGGGCGTGTGTTTTGGGTCATTGTCATGCTGGAATACCCATCCACGACCCATTTTCAATGCCCTGGCTGAGGGAAGGAGGTTCTCACCCAAGATTTGACGGTACATGGCCCCGTCCATCATCCCTTTGATGCAGTGAAGTTGTCCTGTCCCCTTAGCAGAAAAACACCCCCAAAGCATAATGTTTCCACCTCCATGTTTGACGGTGGGGATGGTGTTCTTGGGGTCGTAGGCAGCATTCCTCCTCCTCCAAACACGGCGAGTTGAGTTGATGCCAAAGAGCTTTTTGGTCTCATCTGACCACAACACTTTCACCCAGTTGTCCTCTGAATCATTCAGATGTTCATTGGCAAACATGTACAGTGGGGCAAAAAAGTATTTAGTCAGCCACCAATTGTGCAAGTTCTCTCACTTAAAAAGATGAAAGAGGCCTGTAATTTTCATCATAGGTACTTTGGTCCCAGCTCTCTGCAGGTCATTCACTAGGTCCCCCCGTGTGGTTCTGGGATTTTTGCTCACCGTTCTTGTGATCATTTTGACTCCACGGGGTGAGATCTTGCGTGGAGCCCCAGATCGAGGAAGATTATCAGTGGTTTGTATGTCTTCCATTTCCTAATAATTGCTCCCACAGTTGATTTCTTCAAACCAAGCTGCTTACCTATTGCAGATTCAGTCTTCCCAACCTGGTGCAGGTCTACAATTTTGTTTCTGGTGTCCTTTGACAGCTCTTTGGTCTTGGCCATAGTGGAGTTTGGAGTGTGACTGTTTGAGGTTGTGGACAGGTGTCTTTTATACTGATAACAAGTTCAAACAGGTGCCATTAATACAGGTAACGAGTGGAGGACAGAGGAACCTCTTAAAGAATAAGTTACAGGTCTGTGAGAGCCAGAAATCTTGCTTGTTTGTATGTGACCAAATACTTATTTTCCACCATAATTTGCAAATAAATTCATAAAAAATCCTACAATGTGATTATCTGGATTTCTTTTCCTCATTTTGTCTGTCATAGTTGAAGTGTACCTATGATGAAAATTACAGGCCTCTCTCATCTTTTTAAGTGAGAGTACTTGCACAATTGGTGGCTGACTAAATACTTTTTTGCCCCACTGTATGTGAGAATGCTATTCATTGACTAAAGCTCAGCATTCAAAACCATAGTGCCCTCAAAGCTTATCAATAAGTTAAGGACCCTGGGACTAAACACCTCCCTCTGCAACTGGATCCTGGACTTACTGACGGGCCGCCCCCAGGTGGTAAGGGTAGGTAACAACACATCCGCCACACTGATCCTCAACACAGGGGCCCCTCAGGGGTGCGTGCTCAGTCCCCTCCCACACTCCCTGTTCATTCATGCCTGCACGGCCAAGCACGACTCCAACACCATTATTAAGTTTGCCGATGACACAACAGTGGTAGGCCTGATCACCGACAACGACGAGACAGCCTATAGGGAGGAGGTCAGAGACCTGGAAATGTGTTGCCATGACAACAACCTATCCCTCAACATGATCAAGACAAAGGAGATGATTGTGGACTACAGGAAAAATAGGACCAACAACCTCTCCCTCAACATGATCAAGACAAAGGAGATGATTGTGGACTACAGGAAAAAGAGGGCCGAGCACGCCCCCATTCTCATCTGCTGCAGTGGAGCAGGTTGAGAGCATCAAGTTCCTTGGTGTCCACATCACTAACAAACTAACATGGTCCAAGCACACCAAGACAGTTGTGAAGAGGGGACGACAAAACCTATTCCCCCTCCCCTTGGCATGGGTCCTCAGATCCTCAAAAGGTTCTACAGCTGCACCATCGAGAGCATCCTGACTGGTTGCATCACTGCCTGGTATGGCAACTGCTCAGCCTCCAACCGCAAGGCACTACAGAGGGTAGTGCATACGGCCCAGTACATCACTGGGGCCAAGCTTCCTGCTATCCAGGACCTCTATACCAGGCGGTGTCAGAGGAAGGCCCTAAAAATTGTCAGACTCCAGCCACACTATTCATAGACTGTTCTCTCTGCTACCGCACGGCAAGCGGTACCGGAGCGCCAAGTCTAGGTTCAAGAGGCTTTTAAACAGCTTCTACCCCCAAGCCATAAGACTCCTGAACACATAATCAAATGGCTACCCATTTGGTGTTTTGTATTGTTACCTTTGCGTCATGCACCTTTCCTCCATTCACCTTTCCTCCTTCACCTTTCCTTCCTTCACCTTTCCTCCATGCACCTTTCCTTCATTCACCTTTCCTTCATTCACCTTTCCTCCATTCACCTTTCCTCCATTCACCTTTCCTCCATTCACCTTTCCTCCATTCACCTTTCCTCCATTCACCTTTCCTCCATTCACCTTTCCTCCATTCACCTTTCCTCCATTCACCTTTCCTTCATTCACCTTTCCTCCCTTCACCTTTCCTTCCTTCACCTTTCCTCCATGCACCTTTCCTTCATTCACCTTTCCTTCATTCACCTTTCCTCCATTCACCTTTCCTCCATTCACCTTTCCTCCATTCACCTTTCCTCCATGCACCTTTCCTTCATTCACCTTTCCTCCATTCACCTTTCCTTCATTCATCTTTCCTTCATTCACCTTTCCTTCATTCCCCTTTCCTTCATTCACCTTTCCTCCATTTACCTTTCCTAAATTCACCTTTCCTTCATTCACCTTTCCTCCATTCACCTTTCTTCATTCCCCTTTCCTTCATTCACCTTTCCTCCATTTACCTTTCCTAAATTCACCTTTCCTTCATTCACCTTTCCTCCCTTCACCTTTCCTTCCTTCACCTTTCCTCCATGCACCTTTCCTTCATTCACCTTTCCTTCATTCACCTTTCCTCCATTCACCTTTCCTCCATTCACCTTTCCTCCATTCACCTTTCCTCCATTCACCTTTCCTTCATTCACCTTTCCTCCATTCACCTTTCCTTCATTCATCTTTCCTTCATTCACCTTTCCTTCATTCCCCTTTCCTTCATTCACCTTTCCTCCATTTACCTTTCCTAAATTCACCTTTCCTTCATTCACCTTTCCTCCATTCACCTTTCTTCATTCCCCTTTCCTTCATTCACCTTTCCTCCATTTACCTTTCCTAAATTCACCTTTCCTTCATTCCCCTTTCCTTCATTCACCTTTCCTCCATTTACCTTTCCTAAATTCACCTTTCCTTCATTCCCCTTTCCTTCATTCACCTTTCCTCCATTTACCTTTCCTAAATTCCCCTTTCCTTCATTCACCTTTCCTCCATTCACCTTTCCTCCATTCACCTTTCCTTCATTCACCTTTCCTCCATTCACCTTTCCTCCATTCCCCTTTCCTTCATTCCCCTTTCCTCCATTCCCCTTTCCTTCATTCACCTTTCCACCATTCCCCTTTCCTTCATTCACCTTTCTCCATTTACCTTTCCTCCATTCACCTTTCCTCCATTTACCTTTCCTTCATTCACCTTTCCTCCATTTACCTTTCCTAAATTCACCTTTCCTTCATTCCCCTTTCCTTCATTCACCTTTCCTCCATTCCCCTTTCCTCCATTCACCTTTCCTCCATTCACCTTTCCTCCATTCACCTTTCCTCCATTCACCTTTCCTCCATTCACCTTTCCTCCATTCCCCTTTCCTCCATTCACCTTTCCTCCATTCACCTTTCCTCCATTCACCTTTCCTCCATTCCCCTTTCCTCCATTCACCTTTCCTCCATTCACCTTTCCTCCATTCCCCTTTCCTTCATTCACCTTTCCTCCATTCACCTTTCCTCCATTCCCCTTTCCTTCATTTACCTTTCCTCCATTTACCTTTCCTCCATGATATCATGTTAAATTTTTGCACATAAGATTTTGATTTGTCATCATGTTCAACAGCTAGGTCTCTATCTCGCTCCCAGTACAATACCTGATCGCCCTTCAGTGATTCATATCTGTTCCTGAACAACATGCACGATACAGCGACACTGGGACACACACAGAGAGTCAGACACACACACACAAAAAAATGCACACAGAGACAGCGATAGAGAGAGACTCATTTCCCAGAGAGACACTGGAAGAACACATAGTACTGCAGGCCGCTGTGATGTGTGTGTGTCTGTCTGCACACTTCTCTGGGTGATTTATGTGTGTCCTGGGACAAACTCTAAAAGTTCACAGAAAAACCTCAGTCTCCAGAATAACCCTGAGTCCCTAATGTCTACTCCATAGATACATCTGATGGACGGAGAGTAAAGCAAACGTATGAGATATGTACCCAATGTGCTTTCCATAGAGGAACAGTAACACTCTGGGTCCTCTCTGTGTGTGTGTTGGCACTGAATCAAGAAGAGTTGTCTAGTCCCGTAGAGTCGTAATAGGAGTGGATAGTTGATTTATCCTCATTAGCTGAGATATTTTCAACCTCAACTTTTTAACAGGGCGAGACCCATGTAGTCCCATTCAGACCTAGACTCCTCTCTCTTCCATCTCTCCGTCTCTGCCTCTCTCCATATCTCCTCCGTCTCTGCCTCTCTCCATACCTCCTTCACTTCTCTCCTCTCTCGCTCTCTAACTCTTGAGAGTTCCCTCCATCTCCCTCTCTCTCTTTCCATCCCACCCCCACTTTCCCTCCTCTCTCTCCCTCTCTCTCTCTCCATCCCTCTGTCACATCCACTCCTCTCTCTGCCTCTAGTGGATTACAGGAGAAGCTAGACTTACAATCATTACCGTTGTAGAAAGTGTTTAGGGAGATGACTCTGTTGGACTCTGGCTCATTCTCTACCAGTAGTGTAATTATGGTAAAATAGTATGAGTTTTCTTTTTGATACTGTAAATATAGCAGTAAGAGAGCAGTCAATACAGTAAGGAAGGGACTTATTTGGATCCTTACTAGAGCTGCATTGTAGCGCACTTGACATTTAAAGCTAGAATCCTTAATTGTGAAACTGCCACGTTCGTTTGGGATATTACAACAACAAAAAAGTTACTGTAAACAAACACTGTTTTTTCTCCCTCTGACATAATCAGTGATGGAGGGTGGAGGGTTAGATTGTCAGTGGTGGAGGGTGGAGGGTTAGATTGTCAGTGGTGGAGGGTGGAGGGTTAGATTGTCAGCGGTGGAGGGTGGAGGGTTAGATTGTCAGTGGTGGAGGGTGGAGGGTTAGATTGTCAGTGGTGGAGGGTGGAGGGTTAGATTGTCAGCGGTGGAGGGTGGAGGGTTAGATTGTCAGTGGTGGGGGGTGGAGGGTTAGATGGTCAGTGGTGGTGGGTTAGATTGTCAGTGGTGGAGGTTGGAGGGTTAGATGGTCAGTGGTGGAGGTTGGAGGGTTAGATTGTCAGTGGTGGAGGGTGGAGGGTTAGATGGTCAGTGGTGGAGGGTTAGATTGTCAGTGGTGGAGGTTGGAGGGTTAGATTGTCAGTGGTGGAGGTTGGAGGGTTAGATTGTCAGTGGTGGAGGGTGGAGGGTTAGATGGTCAGTGGTGGTGGGTGGAGGGTTAGATTGTCAGTGGTGGAGGGTTAGATTGTCAGTGGTGGAGGGTTAGATTGTCAGTGATGGAGGGTGGAGGGTTAGATTGTCAGTGGTGGAGGTTGGAGGGTTAGATTGTCAGTGGTGGAGGGTGGAGGGTTAGATGGTCAGTGGTGGTGGGTGGAGGGTTAGATTGTCAGTGGTGGAGGGTTAGATTGTCAGTGATGGAGGGTGGAGGGTTAGATTGTCAGTGGTGGAGGGTTAGATTGTCAGTGGTGGAGGGTTAGATTGTCAGTGATGGAGGGTGGAGGGTTAGATTGTCAGTGATGGAGGGTGGAGGGTTAGATTGTCAGTGGTGGAGGGTGGAGGGTTAGATTGTCAGTGGTGGAGGGTGGAGGGTTAGATTGTCAGTGATGGAGGGTGGAGGGTTAGATTGTCAGTGATGGAGGGTGGAGGGTTAGATTGTCAGTGATGGAGGGTGGAGGGTTAGATTGTCAGTGGTGGAGGGTGGAGGGTTAGATTGTCAGTGGTGGAGGTTGGAGGGTTAGATTGTCAGTGATGGAGGGTGGAGGGTTAGATTGTCAGTGATGGAGGGTGGAGGGTTAGATTGTCAGTGATGGAGGGTGGAGGGTTAGATTGTCAGTGGTGGAGGGTGGAGGGTTAGATTGTCAGTGATGGAGGGTGGAGGGTTAGATTGTCAGTGGTGGAGGGTGGAGGGTTAGATTTTCAGTGATGGAGGGTGGAGGGTTAGATTGTCAGTGGTGGAGGGTGGAGGGTTAGATTGTCAGTGGTGGAGGTTGGAGGGTTAGATTGTCAGTGGTGGAGGGTGGAGGTTAGATTGTCAGTGATGGAGGGTGGAGGGTTAGATTGTCAGTGGTGGAGGGTGGAGGGTTAGATTGTCAGTGATGGAGGGTGGAGGGTTAGATTGTCAGTGGTGGAGGGTGGAGGGTTAGATTGTCAGTGGTGGTGGGTGGAGGGTTAGATTGTCAGTGGTGGAGGGTTAGATTGTCAGTGGTGGAGGTTGGAGGGTTAGATTGTCAGTGGTGGAGGGTGGAGGGTTAGATGGTCAGTGGTGGTGGGTGGAGGGTTAGATTGTCAGTGGTGGAGGGTGGAGGGTTAGATTGTCAGTGGTGGAGGGTTCGATTGTCAGTGATGGAGGGTGGAGGGTTAGATTGTCAGTGGTGGAGGGTGGAGGTTTAGATTGTCAGTGGTGGAGGGTTAGATTGTCAGTGATGGAGGGTGGAGGGTTAGATTGTCAGTGATGGAGGGTGGAGGTTAGATTGTCAGTGGTGGAGGGTGGAGGGTTAGATTGTCAGTGGTGGAGGTTGGAGGGTTAGATTGTCAGTGATGGAGGGTGGAGGGTTAGATTGTCAGTGATGGAGGGTGGAGGGTTAGATTGTCAGTGATGGAGGGTGGAGGGTTAGATTGTCAGTGGTGGAGGGTGGAGGGTTAGATTGTCAGTGGTGGAGGTTGGAGGGTTAGATTGTCAGTGATGGAGGGTGGAGGTTTAGATTGTCAGTGATGGAGGGTGGAGGGTTAGATTGTCAGTGATGGAGGGTGGAGGGTTAGATTGTCAGTGATGGAGGGTGGAGGGTTAGATTGTCAGTGATGGAGGGTGGAGGGTTAGATTGTCAGTGGTGGAGGGTGGAGGGTTAGATTGTCAGTGGTGGAGGGTTAGATTGTCAGTGGTGGAGGGTGGAGGGTTAGATTGTCAGTGATGGAGGGTGGAGGTTAGATTGTCAGTGGTGGAGGGTGGAGGGTTAGATTGTCAGTGGTGGAGGTTGGAGGGTTAGATTGTCAGTGATGGAGGGTGGAGGGTTAGATTGTCAGTGATGGAGGTTGGAGGGTTAGATTGTCAGTGATGGAGGGTGGAGGTTTAGATTGTCAGTGATGGAGGGTGGAGGGTTAGATTGTCAGTGATGGAGGGTGGAGGGTTAGATTGTCAGTGGTGGAGGTTGGAGGGTTAGATTGTCAGTGATGGAGGGTGGAGGGTTAGATTGTCAGTGGTGGAGGGTGGAGGGTTAGATTGTTAGTGGTGGTGGGTGGAGGGTTAGATTGTCAGTGGTGGAGGGTTAGATTGTCAGTGGTGGAGGGTTAGATTGTCAGTGGTGGTGGGTGGAGGGTTAGATGGTCAGTGGTGGTGGGTGGAGGGTTAGATTGTCAGTGGTGGAGGGTGGAGGTTAGATTGTCAGTGGTGGAGGGTTAGATTGTCAGTGGTGGAGGGTTAGATTGTCAGTGGTGGGGGGTTAGATTGTCAGTGGTGGAGGGTGGAGGGTTAGATTGTCAGTGGTGGAGGGTTAGATTGTCTGTGGTTGAGGGTGGAGGGTTAGATTGTCAGTGATGGAGGGTGGAGGGTTAGATTGTCAGTGATGGAGGGTGGAGGGTTAGATTGTCAGTGATGGAGGGTGGAGGGTTAGATTATCAGTGGTGGAGGGTGGAGGGTTAGATTGTCAGTGGTGGAGGTTGGAGGGTTAGATTGTCAGTGATGGAGGGTGGAGGGTTAGATTGTCAGTGATGGAGGGTGGAGGGTTAGATTGTCAGTGGTGGAGGGTGGAGGGTTAGATTGTCAGTGGTGGAGGTTGGAGGGTTAGATTGTCAGTGATGGAGGGTGGAGGGTTAGATTGTCAGTGGTGGAGGGTGGAGGGTTAGATTTTCAGTGATGGAGGGTGGAGGGTTAGATTGTCAGTGGTGGAGGGTGGAGGGTTAGATTGTCAGTGGTGGAGGGTTAGATTGTCAGTGGTGGAGGGTGGAGGGTTAGATTGTCAGTGGTGGAGGGTGGAGGGTTAGATTGTCAGTGATGGAGGGTGGAGGGTTAGATTGTCAGTGGTGGAGGGTGGAGGGTTAGATTGTCAGTGATGGAGGGTGGAGGGTTAGATTGTCAGTGGTGGAGGGTGGAGGGTTAGATTGTCAGTGGTGGTGGGTGGAGGGTTAGATTGTCAGTGGTGGAGGGTTAGATTGTCAGTGGTGGAGGTTGGAGGGTTAGATTGTCAGTGGTGGAGGGTGGAGGGTTAGATGGTCAGTGGTGGTGGGTGGAGGGTTAGATTGTCAGTGGTGGAGGGTGGAGGGTTAGATTGTCAGTGGTGGAGGGTTCGATTGTCAGTGATGGAGGGTGGAGGGTTAAATTGTTAGTGGTGGAGGGTGGAGGTTTAGATTGTCAGTGGTGGAGGGTTAGATTGTCAGTGATGGAGGGTGGAGGGTTAGATTGTCAGTGATGGAGGGTGGAGGGTTAGATTGTCAGTGGGGAGGGTGGAGGGTTAGATTGTCAGTGGTGGAGGTTGGAGGGTTAGATTGTCAGTGATGGAGGGTGGAGGTTAGATTGTCAGTGATGGAGGGTGGAGGGTTAGATTGTCAGTGATGGAGGGTGGAGGGTTAGATTGTCAGTGGTGGAGGGTGGAGGGTTAGATTGTCAGTGGTGGAGGTTGGAGGGTTAGATTGTCAGTGATGGAGGGTGGAGGGTTAGATTGTCAGTGATGGAGGGTGGAGGGTTAGATTGTCAGTGATGGAGGGTGGAGGGTTAGATTGTCAGTGATGGAGGGTGGAGGGTTAGATTGTCAGTGATGGAGGGTGGAGGGTTAGATTGTCAGTGATGGAGGGTGGAGGGTTAGATTGTCAGTGGTGGAGGGTGGAGGGTTAGATTGTCAGTGGTGGAGGGTTAGATTGTCAGTGGTGGAGGGTGGAGGGTTAGATTGTCAGTGGTGGAGGGTGGAGGGTTAGATTGTCAGTGGTGGAGGGTGGAGGGTTAGATTGTCAGTGGTGGAGGGTTAGATTGTCAGTGATGGAGGGTGGAGGGTTAGATTGTCAGTGGTGGAGGGTGGAGGGTTAGATTGTCAGTGGTGGAGGTTGGAGGGTTAGATTGTCAGTGATGGAGGGTGGAGGGTTAGATTGTCAGTGGTGGAGGGTGGAGGGTTAGATTGTTAGTGGTGGTGGGTGGAGGGTTAGATTGTCAGTGGTGGAGGGTTAGATTGTCAGTGGTGGAGGGTTAGATTGTCAGTGGTGGTGGGTGGAGGGTTAGATGGTCAGTGGTGGTGGGTGGAGGGTTAGATTGTCAGTGGTGGAGGGTGGAGGGTTAGATTGTCAGTGGTGGAGGGTTAGATTGTCAGTGGTGGAGGGTTAGATTGTCAGTGGTGGGGGGTTAGATTGTCAGTGGTGGAGGGTGGAGGGTTAGATTGTCAGTGGTGGAGGGTTAGATTGTCTGTGGTTGAGGGTGGAGGGTTAGATTGTCAGTGATGGAGGGTGGAGGGTTAGATTGTCAGTGATGGAGGGTGGAGGGTTAGATTGTCAGTGATGGAGGGTGGAGGGTTAGATTATCAGTGGTGGAGGGTGGAGGGTTAGATTGTCAGTGGTGGAGGTTGGAGGGTTAGATTGTCAGTGATGGAGGGTGGAGGGTTAGATTGTCAGTGATGGAGGGTGGAGGGTTAGATTGTCAGTGATGGAGGGTGGAGGGTTAGATTGTCAGTGGTGGAGGGTGGAGGGTTAGATTGTCAGTGGTGGAGGTTGGAGGGTTAGATTGTCAGTGATGGAGGGTGGAGGGTTAGATTGTCAGTGGTGGAGGGTGGAGGGTTAGATTTTCAGTGATGGAGGGTGGAGGGTTAGATTGTCAGTGGTGGAGGGTGGAGGGTTAGATTGTCAGTGGTGGAGGGTTAGATTGTCAGTGGTGGAGGGTGGAGGGTTAGATTGTCAGTGGTGGAGGGTGGAGGGTTAGATTGTCAGTGATGGAGGGTGGAGGGTTAGATTGTCAGTGGTGGAGGGTGGAGGGTTAGATTGTCAGTGATGGAGGGTGGAGGGTTAGATTGTCAGTGGTGGAGGGTGGAGGGTTAGATTGTCAGTGGTGGTGGGTGGAGGGTTAGATTGTCAGTGGTGGAGGGTTAGATTGTCAGTGGTGGAGGTTGGAGGGTTAGATTGTCAGTGGTGGAGGGTGGAGGGTTAGATGGTCAGTGGTGGTGGGTGGAGGGTTAGATTGTCAGTGGTGGAGGATGGAGGGTTAGATTGTCAGTGGTGGAGGGTTCGATTGTCAGTGATGGAGGGTGGAGGGTTAGATTGTTAGTGGTGGAGGGTGGAGGTTTAGATTGTCAGTGGTGGAGGGTTAGATTGTCAGTGATGGAGGGTGGAGGGTTAGATTGTCAGTGATGGAGGGTGGAGGGTTAGATTGTCAGTGGGGAGGGTGGAGGGTTAGATTGTCAGTGGTGGAGGTTGGAGGGTTAGATTGTCAGTGATGGAGGGTGGAGGGTTAGATTGTCAGTGATGGAGGGTGGAGGGTTAGATTGTCAGTGATGGAGGGTGGAGGGTTAGATTGTCAGTGGTGGAGGGTGGAGGGTTAGATTGTCAGTGGTGGAGGTTGGAGGGTTAGATTGTCAGTGATGGAGGGTGGAGGGTTAGATTGTCAGTGATGGAGGGTGGAGGTTAGATTGTCAGTGATGGAGGGTGGAGGGTTAGATTGTCAGTGATGGAGGGTGGAGGGTTAGATTGTCAGTGATGGAGGGTGGAGGGTTAGATTGTCAGTGGTGGAGGGTTAGATTGTCAGTGGTGGAGGGTTAGATTGTCAGTGGTGGAGGTTGGAGGGTTAGATTGTCAGTGGTGGAGGGTGGAGGGTTAGATTGTCAGTGATGGAGGGTGGAGGGTTAGATTGTCAGTGGTGGAGGGTTAGATTGTCAGTGGTGGAGGTGGAGGGTTAGATTGTCAGTGGTGGAGGTTGGAGGGTTAGATTGTCAGTGGTGGAGGTTGGAGGGTTAGATTGTCAGTGATGGAGGGTGGAGGTTAGATTGTCAGTGGTGGAGGGTGGAGGGTTAGATTGTCAGTGGTGGAGGGTTAGATTGTCAGTGGTGGAGGGTTAGATTGTCAGTGGTGGTGGGTGGAGGGTTAGATGGTCAGTGGTGGTGGGTGGAGGGTTAGATTGTCAGTGGTGGAGGGTGGAGGGTTAGATTGTCAGTGGTGGAGGGTTAGATTGTCAGTGGTGGAGGGTTAGATTGTCAGTGGTGGGGGGTTAGATTGTCAGTGGTGGAGGGTGGAGGGTTAGATTGTCAGTGGTGGAGGTTGGAGGGTTAGATTGTCAGTGATGGAGGGTGGAGGGTTAGATTGTCAGTGGTGGAGGGTGGAGGGTTAGATTGTCAGTGGTGGAGGTTGGAGGGTTAGATTGTCAGTGATGGAGGGTGGAGGGTTAGATTGTCAGTGGTGGAGGGTTAGATTGTCAGTGGTGGAGGGTGGAGGGTTAGATTGTCAGTGGTGGAGGGTGGAGGGTTAGATTGTCAGTGGTGGAGGGTGGAGGGTTAGATTGTCAGTGATGGAGGTGGAGGGTTAGATTGTCAGTGGTGGAGGGTGGAGGTTAGATTGTCAGTGGTGGAGGGTGGAGGGTTAGATTGTCAGTGGTGGTGGGTGGAGGGTTAGATTGTCAGTGGTGGAGGGTTAGATTGTCAGTGGTGGAGGTTGGAGGGTTAGATTGTCAGTGGTGGAGGGTGGAGGGTTAGATGGTCAGTGGTGGTGGGTGGAGGGTTAGATTGTCAGTGGTGGAGGGTGGAGGGTTAGAGTGTCAGTGGTGGAGGGTTAGATTGTCGGTGGTGGAGGGTGGAGGGTTAGATTGTCAGTGGTGGAGGGTGGAGGTTTAGATTGTCAGTGGTGGAGGGTTAGATTGTCAGTGATGGAGGGTGGAGGGTTAGATTGTCAGTGATGGAGGGTGGAGGGTTAGATTGTCAGTGGTGGAGGGTGGAGGGTTAGATTGTCAGTGGTGGAGGTTGGAGGGTTAGATTGTCAGTGATGGAGGGTGGAGGGTTAGATTGTCAGTGATGGAGGGTGGAGGGTTAGATTGTCAGTGATGGAGGGTGGAGGGTTAGATTGTCAGTGGTGGAGGGTGGAGGGTTAGATTGTCAGTGGTGGAGGTTGGAGGGTTAGATTGTCAGTGATGGAGGGTGGAGGGTTAGATTGTCAGTGATGGAGGGTGGAGGGTTAGATTGTCAGTGATGGAGGGTGGAGGGTTAGATTGTCAGTGATGGAGGGTGGAGGGTTAGATTGTCAGTGATGGAGGGTGGAGGGTTAGATTGTCAGTGGTGGAGGGTTAGATTGTCAGTGGTGGAGGGTTAGATTGTCAGTGGTGGAGGGTGGAGGGTTAGATTGTCAGTGGTGGAGGGTGGAGGGTTAGATTGTCAGTGATGGAGGGTGGAGGGTTAGATTGTCAGTGGTGGAGGGTTAGATTGTCAGTGGTGGAGGGTGGAGGGTTAGATTGTCAGTGGTGGAGGTTGGAGGGTTAGATTGTCAGTGGTGGAGGTTGGAGGGTTAGATTGTCAGTGATGGAGGGTGGAGGGTTAGATTGTCAGTGGTGGAGGGTGGAGGGTTAGATTGTCAGTGGTGGAGGGTTAGATTGTCAGTGGTGGAGGGTTAGATTGTCAGTGGTGGTGGGTGGAGGGTTAGATGGTCAGTGGTGGTGGGTGGAGGGTTAGATTGTCAGTGGTGGAGGGTGGAGGGTTAGATTGTCAGTGGTGGAGGGTTAGATTGTCAGTGGTGGAGGGTTAGATTGTCAGTGGTGGGGGGTTAGATTGTCAGTGGTGGAGGGTGGAGGGTTAGATTGTCAGTGGTGGAGGGTTAGATTGTCTGTGGTTGAGGGTGGAGGGTTAGATTGTCAGTGGTGGAGGGTGGAGGGTTAGATTGTCAGTGGTGGAGGGTTAGATTTTCAGTGGTGGTGGGTGGAGGGTTAGATTGTCAGTGGTGGAGGGTTATTTTGTCAGTGGTGGAGGGTGGAGGGTTAGATTGTCAGTGGTGGAGGGTTATTTTGTCAGTGGTGGAGGGTGGAGGGTTAGATTGTCAGTGGTGGAGGGTGGAGGGTTAGATTATCAGTGGTGGAGGGTTATTTTGTCAGTGGTGGAGGGTTAGATTATCAGTGGTGGAGGGTTAGATTGTCAGTGGTGGAGGGTGGAGGGTTAGATTGTCAGTGGTGGAGGGTTATTTTGTCAGTGGTGGAGGGTTAGATTATCAGTGGTGGAGGGTTAGATTGTCAGTGGTGGAGGGTGGAGGGTTAGATTGTCAGTGGTGGAGGGTTATTTTGTCAGTGGTGGAGGGTGGAGGGTTAGATTGTCAGTGGTGGAGGGTTAGATTATCAGTGGTGGAGGGTTAGATTGTCAGTGGTGGAGGATGGAGGGTTAGATTGTCAGTGGTGGAGGGTTAGATTGTCAGTGGTGGAGGGTGGAGGGTTAGATTGTCAGTGGTGGAGGGTTAGATTATCAGTGGTGGAGGGTTAGATTGTCAGTGGTGGAGGGTGGAGGGTTAGATTGTCAGTGGTGGAGGGTTATTTTGTCAGTGGTGGAGGGTGGAGGATTAGATTGTCTGTGGTGGAGGGTGGAGGATTAGATTGTCAGTGGTGGAGGGTGGAGGGTGGAGGGTTAGATTGTCAGTGGTGGAGGGTTAGATTGTCAGTGATGGAGGGTGGAGGGTTAAATTGTCAGTGGTGGTGGGTGGAGGGTTAGATTGTCAGTGGTGGAGGGTGGAGGGTTATATTGTCATTGGTGGAGGGTTATATTGTCATTGGTGGAGGGTGGAGGGTTAGATTGTCAGTGGTGGAGGGTGGAGTGTTAGATTGTCAGTGGTGGAGGGTGGAGGGTTAGATTATCAGTGGTGGTGGGTTAGATTGTCAGTGGTGGAGGGTGGAGGGTTAGATTGTCAGTGGTGGAGGGTGGAGGGTTAGATTGTCAGTGGTGGAGGGTTAGATTGTCAGTGATGGAGGGTGGAGGGTTAGATTGTCAGTGGTGGAGGGTGGAGGGTTAGATTGTCAGTGGTGGAGGGTTAGATTGTCAGTGATGGAGGGTGGAGGGTTAAATTGTCAGTGGTGGTGGGTGGAGGGTTAGATTGTCAGTGGTGGAGGGTGGAGGGTGGAGGGTTAGATTGTCAGTGATGGAGGGTGGAGGGTTAGATTGTCAGTGGTGGAGGGTGGAGGGTTAGATTGTCAGTGATGGAGGGTGGAGGGTTAGATTGTCAGTGGTGGTGGGTGGAGGGTTAGATTGTCAGTGGTGGTGGGTGGAGGGTTAGATTGTCATTGGTGGAGGGTGGAGGGTTAATTTGTCAGTGGTGGAGGGTGGACGGTTAGAAGAAAACACATCAACTCCTGGAGAAAGTCGTCAAGAGGGGCTCCACAGGTCCTGATCTACATGTAGCAATGTAATGGCCAATGTTTCATCCCCTCTCCACTACAAGCGGCAGCATGCGGTCATTCACTTCAATGAACCATATATCTGTTAATGAGGAGAGATTTCATATCATTGATTCTCCTGGAGGGAAGTTGAAAAACCCTTTTTTATTCTAATCAGACATTGACTCCAGGGGGTGAAACAGAAACGACTGTTTATCTTTTAAAGTGTCGTAATCTTAAATAATCATTCAAAAACACTTCTCCTTGTAATGAAATCATACTGACAAAAACACATTGTAAAACAATGTGCTTTGCATCAGTGTACGGTCTGTTTTTAATACCGTGACTTCTGTGATTTGTTGTACTTTTTTTTAGAATGTTGTGTAGTGCCTTGGGTGCCTGAAGTGTGCTTTATATATAAAATAAATTATCATGACTAGAAGCAGGTTCTCCTTGCAATATTAAAAAGGCCAGCAGCTCTGCAGGTGCAAAATGCAAGACATACTTTGTAAGAAGTTCATTCACAGTTGCCAGCCATTTAATTTTGTTCCAAAGGTTGACTAAACTGCCACTGAGATTTATTGCGTTTCATTGAATGAGAAACTCTATTCCAGCCATTATTATTGGGGCGTCAGGTAGCCTCGTGGTTAGAGCGTTTTTATCTTTTCCCCGAGCTGACAAGGTAAAAATCTGTCGTTCTGCCCCTGAACAAGGCAGTTAACCCACTGTTCCTAGGCCGTCATTGTAAATAAGAATTTGTTCTTAACTGACATGCCTGGTTAAATAAAGGTAAAAATCGATTGAAAAAAATTGATGAGCCGTCCTCCTCTCCACCGCCTCCACTGAAAGTAAGATGCCGTAAAGACAATATGAACTGTGATCATGATCATGTGAAGACAGACAGCAGCTATCTCTGAGCAAAGCATACTATGAACAGAGCATACTATGAGCAGAGCATACTATGAGCAGAGCATACTATGAGCAGTTGACGTGGAGCCACAAACCCAACACACTACTGTTCATACCCAGCACACTACTGTTCATACCCAGCACACTACTGTTCAGACCCAGCACACTACTGTTCATACCCAGCACACTACTGTTCATACCCAACACACTACCGTTCATACCCAACTCACTACCTTTCATACCCAGCACACTACCGTTCATACCCAGCACACTACCGTTCATACCCAGCACACTACCGTTCATACCCAACACACTACATTTCATACCCAGCACACTACCGTTCATACCCAACACACTACTGTTCATACCCAGCACACTACTGTTCATACCCAACACACTACCGTTCATACCCAGCACACTACCGTTCATACCCAACACACTACCTTTCATACCCAGCACACTACCGTTCATACCCAGCACACTACCGTTCATACCCAGCACACTACTGTTCATACCCAGCACACTACTGTTCATACCCAACACACTACTGCTCATACCTAGCAATACATTGCTTAATTCTAAGTAGTATGCTAGTTTAGATACACAAATGCAGAAAAACACACAAACACACACACACAAACAGACAGACTTACCACGTACACGTAGTAGAATTGCATGTCTCACAGGCTATTACATCTGTATCACTGAAGAACATCCTCCATCAGAGACTAAAATCATAACAGAAAAATATGGTCCCTTCTTTTCTCCTCTCCTCTCTTCTCTTCTCCTCAGGGCTCAGAGAAAGGAGTAAAGTATCTCTCTTTTACTATATCCTCTTCTCCTTTCCTCTCTTCTCAGGTCTCACTACTGACTATTGGTCAGTAGAGTTTTCCTTCAGTAGACGAACAGCTTCAGCCCTGCATATTGTTGTTGTGTTTCCTCTCTCTGATGATATAGCTAAGTTCTTCCTGCTGTTGTGGCCACTGCATGTGTATTGTGAGAGAGAAAGAGCTTGTGTTATGTGACAGATAACGCGCGGTGCACTCTGTGCGTTAAGAAACAGGAAGCGTGAGAGAGAGAGAGAGAGAGAGAGAGAGAGAGAGAGAGAGAGAGAGAGAGAGAGAGAGAGAGAGCAAGACAGAGACAGTTAGGCAACAACAAATTCAATCCCTTTTAGAGAACTTCCTGAACAAAAGGTTTCACCGTAATAGCGAAGGTGTAAACTTTCCAGTAGAAAATCTAAACAGTACAGTATATTTGACCTCTCAGCTTCCCTATCAAATCTAAAAATGTCAAACAGAAAACTGAAGAAAATTAACAACAATGACAAGTGGTTTGATGAAGAATGCAAAAACCTAAGAAAGAAATTGAGAAAACAATCCAGAAATACACTACGGAAAAAGAAGGAACAGCATGTCAGAAATCAGCTCAATGTAATTGAAGAATCCATAGACTCTAACCACTTCTGGGAAAATTGGAAAACAAACAACAACACGAAGAGTTATCTATCCAAAACAGAGATGTATGGAAAAACCACTTCTCCAATCTTTTTGGCACCATAACAAAGAACAAACAGCAACAAGACATACATGATCAAATACAAATCTTAGAATCAACTATTAAAGACTACTAGAACCCACTGGATTCTCCAATTACATTGAATGAACTACAGGACAAAATACAAACCCTACAACCCAAAAAGGCCTGTGGTGTTGATGGTATCCTAAATGAAAAGATAAAATATACAGACAACAAATTCCAATTGGCTGTACTTAAACTATTTAACATCATCCTCAGCTCTGGCATCTTCCCCAATGTTTGGAACCAAGGACTGATCACCCCAATCCACAAAAGTGGAGACAAATTCGACTCCAATAATTACTGTGGGATAAGCGTCAACAGCAACCTTGGGAAAATCCTCTGCATTATCGTTAACAGCAGACTCGTACATTTCCTCAGTGAAAACAATGTACTGAGCAAATGTCAAATTGTCTTTCTCCCAAATTACCGTACGACAGACCACGTATTCACCCTGCACACCCTAATTGACAAACAATGAAACCAAAGCAAAGGCAAAAATCTTCTCATGCTTTGTTGATTTCAAAAACGCTTTTGACTCAATTTGGCCTTTGTTTTGGGGTCTGCTAAACATATTGATGGAAAGTGGTGTTGGGGGAAAAACATACTTTTAAAATCCATGTACACAAACAACAAGTGTGTGGTTAAAATTGGCAAAAACCCTCACATTTCTTTCCACAGGGCCATGGGGTGAGACAGGGATGAAGCTTAAGCCCAACTCTCTTCTACATGTATATCAACAAATTGGCGAGGGCACTAGAACAGTCTGCAGCACCCGGCCTCACCCTACTAGAATCTGAAGTTATATGTCTAATGTTTGCTGGTGCTTCTGTCCCCAACCAAGGAGGGCCTAAAGCAGCACTTAGATATTCTGCACAGATTCTGTCCGACCTGGGCCCTGACAGTAAATCTCAATAAGACAAAAAAAGGCCCAGTTGCCAGGACCACAAATACAAATTCCATCTAGACGCTGTTGCCCTAGAGCACACAAAAAACATCAGTGCCACAGGTAACTTCCACAAAGCTGTGAACGAGCTGAAAGACAAGGCAAGAAGGGCCTTCTATGCCATTAAAAGGAACATAAAATTCGACATACCAATTAGGATCTGGCTATTAACACTTAAATCAGTTATAGAACCGATTGCCCTTTATGGTTGTGAGTTCTGGGGTCCGCTCACCACCAAATTGAGACTCTGCATGCAGAATTTTGCTAAAATATGCCTCGTGTACAACGTAGAACACCAAATGATGCATACAGAGGCAATAATCATCAAAATCCAGAAAAGAGCCGTTAAATTCTAAAAACCTTCCATAACAAAGCCATCACCTACAGAGAGACGAACCTGGAGAAGAGTACCCTGAGCAAGCTGGTCCTGGGGCTCTGTTCACAAACACAAACAGACCCCAGAGAGCCCCAGGACAGCAACACAATTAGAACCAACCAAATCATGAGAAAACAAAAGATAATTACTTGAAACATTGGAAAGAATTAACAAAACAAATAAGCAAACTAGAATGCTATTTGGCCCTAAACAGAGAATACACAGTGGCAGAATACCTGACCATTTTGACTGACACACACTATATATATACACACTATATACACAAACACTGACACACAATATACACACACACTATATACACTCATTATATATACACACTATATATACATACACCATATATACACTCACTGTATATACACACTATATATACATACACCATATATACACTCACTATATATACACACTATAGATACACACACTATATATACACACTATATACACACACACTGACACACACTATATATACGCACACTGGCACACACTATATATATACACACTGACACACACTATATATACACACACTGACACACACTATATATACACACACTGACACACACTACATATACACACTAAATATACACACTATATACACACACACTATATACACACACTATATATACACACTATATATACACATACTATATATACACACTATATATACACACTTTATATACACACTATATATACACACACTATATGCACAAAAACTGACACACACTATATATACACACACTGACACACACTATATATACACACACTGACACACACTATATATACACACACTATATATACACACTAAATATACACACTATATATACACACACTATATACACACACTATATATACACACTATATATACACACTATATATACACACTATATATACTCACTATATATACACACACTGACACACACTATATATACACACACTATATATACACACTAAATATACACACTATATATACATACACCATATATACACTCACTATATATACACACTATATATACACACTATATATAAACACTATATATACACATACTGACACACACTATTTATACACACACTGACACACACTATATATACACACACTGACACACACTACTTATACACACACTGACACACACTATATATACACACACTGACACACACTATATACACACACTATATACACACTATATATACACATTATATATACACACACTATATATACACACTTTATATACACACTATATATACAAACACTATATACACAAACACTGACACACACTATATATACACACACTGACACACACTATATATACACACACTATATATACACACTAAATATACACACTATATATACACACACTATATACACACACTATATATACACACCATATATACACAATATATATTCTCACTATATATACACACACTGACACACACGATATATACACACACTGACACACACTATATATACACACATTATATATACACACTAAATATACACACTATATATACATACACCATATATACACTCACTATATATACACACTATATATACACACTATATATACACACACTATATACACACACTATATATACACACTATATATACACACTATATATACACACACTGACACACACTATATTTAGACACACTATATACACACACACTATATATACACACACTGACACACACTATATATACACACACTATATACACACACTATATATACACACTATATATACACACACTATATATACACACTATATATACACACTATATATGCACACTATATATACACACACGGACACACACTATATATACACACTATATATACACACTATGTATACACACACTATATATACACACTATACATACCCACACTATAAACACACACTATACATACACACTATATATACACACACTGACATAGACTACATATACACACACTGACACACACTATATATACACACACTATATATACACACTAAATATACACACTATATATACACACACTATATACACACACTATATATACACACTATATATACACACTATATATACACACACTGACACACACTATATATACACACACTGACACACACTATATATACACACACTATATATACACACTAAATATACACACTATATATACATACACCATATATACACTCACTATATATACACACTATATATACACTCACTATATATACACACTATATACACACTCACTGACACACACTATTTATACACACACTGACACACACTATATATACACACACTATATACACACTATATATACACACAATATATACACACAATATATATACACACTATATATACACACTATATATACACACACTATATATACACACTATATATACACACGTTATATACACACTATATATACACACACTATATACACAAACACTGACACACACTATATATTCACACACTGACACACACTATATATACACACACTATATATACAGACTAAATATACACACTATATATACACACACTATATACACACACTATATATACCCACTATATATTCTCACTATATATACACACACTGACACACAGTATATATACACACACTGACACACACTATATATACACACACTATATATACACACTAAATATACACACTATATATATACATACACCATATATACACTCACTATATATACACACTATATATACACACACTATATACACACACACTGACACACACTATTTATACACACACTGACACACACTATATATACACACACTGACACACACTATATATACACACACTATATACACACTATATATACACACACTGACACACACTATATATACACACACTATATACACACTATATATACACACACTGACACACACTATATATACACACACTATATACACACACTATATATACACACTATATATACACACTATATATGCACACTATATACACACACACTGACACACACTATATATACACACTATGTATACACACACTATATATACACACTATACATACACACACTATATACACACACTATACAAACACACTATATATACACACACTGACATACACTATATATACACACACTGACACACACTATATATACACACTATATATACACACACTGACACACACTATATATACACACTATATATACACACTATATATACATACACCATATATACACTCACTATATATACACACTATATATACACACACTATATATACACACTATATACACACACACTGACACACACTATATATACGCACACTGACACACACTATATATACACACTAAATATACACACTAAATATACACACTATATATACACACTATATATACATACACCATATATACACTCACTATATATACACACTATATATACACACACTATATATACACACTATATACACACACACTGACACACACTATATATACACACACTGACACACACTATATATACACTCACTATATATACACACTATATATACACACACTATATATACACACTATATATACACACTATATATACACACTATATATACACACACTATATATACACACTATATACACACACACTGACACACACTATTTATACACACACTGACACACACTATATATACACACACTGACACACACTATATATACACACACTATATACACACTATATATACACACACTATATATACACACTATATATGCACACTATATATACACACACAGACACACACTATTTATACACACACTGACACACACTATATATACACACTAAATATACACACTATATACACACACTATATACACACACTATATATACACACTATATATACACACTATATATACACACACTGACACACACTATATATACACACTATATATACACACACTGACACACACTATATATACACACACTGACACACACTATATATACACACTATATATACACACTGTGTATACACACACTATATATACACACACTATATACACACACTATACATACACACTATATATACACACACTGACATACACTATATATACACACACTGACACACACTATATATACACACACTGACACACACTCCATATACACACACTGACACACACTATATATACACACATTGACACACACTATATATACACACTATATATACACACACTGACACACACTATATATACACACACTGACATACACTATATATACAAACACTATATACACACCCTATATAGACACAAACTGACACACACTATATATACACACACACTATATTTGCACACTATATATACACACTATATATACAGACACTATATATACACATACTGGCTCACCTATCTCTAGACGTTATGATCCTGCTGCCACTCGATTAGGAAGAACTAGATTATTCATGACCAAAATGACTTCAGATTATACAGGTAAAAAAGAACAATCATATGGGACCACAGTGATGTTCAATAGTGCTATTCAACATCCCAACTGCTGCCAATTCCATGGAATTCAAATTCTAGAAGAGAACCCTTGGAATAGCTGTCAGAATTCCACCAATGCCACCAAGGGCACCAGGACTGCATCAATAAAACCGTAGTACCTTTTATCTCCAATGTGGTGCCCTCTTCACGACTGTCATGGTGTGCTTGGACCATGCTAGTTTGTCCTCTTCACGACTGTCATGGTGTGCTTGGACCATGCTAGTTTGTTGGTGATGTGGACACCAAGGAACTTGAGGGAACTGACTAAGGTCTACACCTGTTGTATTCGGCGCATGTGACTAACAAACTTTGATTTGATTAGAGTGGTCTGTCCAGTAGGTGGCGACAGACTCTAGAAGTTTCCTACAGGCGAGTGACTAAAATCAGCACTCAATTGCATATGTAGTGCACTACTTTTTACTTCTAACCTGGTCAAAATTGGTGCACTATGTAGGGAACGGGGGGTGCCATTTGGGACGAATTCATTATGTTACATAAGTTTGTTTTGGTATGAATAATAAATTGTTATGTCTCTGTGAGCTCAGCTCGTTAAATAAATACCCTTCATCTAGTTTCAGATGTTAATCTGAGGGAAATACAGACAGACTACCACCACCACATGCAGACTAACACAACACAGAGAGACTACCACCACTACACAGATTGACTGCCACCACTACACAGATAGACTACCACCACCAAACAGACAGACTGCCACCACTACACAGACAGACTACCACCACTACACAGACAGACTACCACCAGCACACAGACACACTACCAACCAAACACAGATAAACTACCACCACTACACAGACAGACTACCACCACCACATGCAGACTAACACAACACAGAGAGACTACCACCACTACACAGATTGACTGCCACCACTACACAGATAGACTACCACCACCAAACAGACAGACTACCACCACCACACAGACACACTACCACCCAAACACAGATAGACTACCACCACCACACAGACAGACTACCACCACTACACAGACTACCACCACTACACAGACAGACCACCACCATTACACAGACAGACTACCACCACTACACAGATAAACAACCACCACTACACAGACATACTACCACCCCCACAGAGACAGACTACCACCACATCGACACAGACAGACTACCACCACTACACAGATAAACAACCACCACTACACAGACACACTACCACCCAAACACAGACAGACTACCACCACCACACAGACAGACTACCAACACTACACAGACAGACTACCACCACAACACAGACAGACTACCACCCCCACACAGACAGACTACCACACCACACAGAGAGACTACCAACCCCACACAGACAGAATACCACCACTACACAGACAGACTACCACCACCACACAGACAGACTACCACCATTACACAGACAGACTCCCACCACTACACAGACAGACTACTACCACTACACAGATAGACTACCACCACCACACAGACAGACTACCACCACTACACAGACAGACTACCACCAGCACACAGACAGACTACCACCCAAACATAGACAGACTACCACCAGCACACAGACAGACTATCACCACTACACAGACAGACTACCACCACTACACAGACAGACTACCACCACTACACAGACAGACTACCACCAGCACACAGACACACTACCAACCAAACACAGATAGACTACCAACACTACACAGACAGACTACCACCACACAGACAGACTAACACCACTACACATACAGACTACCACACAGACAGACTACCAACCCCACACAGACAGACTCCCACCACTACACAGACAGACCACCACCACCACACAGACAGACTCCCACCACTACACAGACAGACTACCACCACTACACAGACAGACTATCACCACTACACAGACAGTCTACCACCACCACACAGACATACTACCACCACTACACAGACAGACTACCACCACAACACAGACAGACTACCACCACCTCAAAAATAGACTACACAGTCTGAAATACAGACAGACTAACACACCAGTCTATGTCATGGAAAGAGCAGGTGTCCTTAATGTTTTTGTATGCTATTCCCTCCGCAAGGCAATCAAACAAGCTAAGCGTTAGTATAGACAAAGTAGAGTCGTAATTCAATGGCTCAGACACGAGAGGTATGTGGCAGGGTCTACAGTCAATCACGGACTACAAAAAGAAAACCAGCCCCGTCACGGACCACGATGTCCTGCTCCCAGACAAACTAAACAACTTCTTTGCTCGCTTTGAGGACAATACAGTGCCACCGACATGGCCCGCTACCAAAACCTGCGGCCTCTCCTTCACCGCAGCCAACGTGAGTAAAACATTTAAATGTGTTAACCCTTGCAAGGCTGCCGGCCCAGACGGCATCCCTGGCCGCGTCCTCATAGCATGCGCAGACCAGCTGGCTGGTGTGTTTACGGACATATTTAATCAATCCTTATACCAGTCTGCTGTTCCCACATTCTTCAAGCGGGCCACCTTTGTTCCTGTTCCCAAGAAAGCTAAGGTAACTGAGCTAAATGAGTATCGCCCCGTAGCACTCACTTCCGTCATCATGAAGTGCGTTGAGAGACTAGTGAAGGATCACCTCCATCCTGCCAGACACCTTGGACCCACTCCAATTTGCTTACCGTCCCAATAGGTCCACAGACGACGCAATCGCAATCACACTGCACACTGCCCTAACCCATCTGGACAAGAGGAATACCTATGTAAGAATGCTGTTCATCGACTAAAGCTCAGCATTTAACACCATAGCACCCTCCAAACTCGTCATTAAGCTCGAGACCCTAGGTCCTGACCCCGCCCTGTGCAACTGGGTCCTGGACTTCCTGATGGGCCGGCCCCAGGTGATGAGGGTAGGAAACAACATCTCCACCCCGCTGATTCTCAACACTGGGGCCCCACAAGGGTGCGTTCTCAGCCTTCTCCTGTACTCCCTGTTCACCCATGACTACGTGGCCAAGCAAGCCTCCAACTCAGTCATCAAGTTTGCAGACGACACTATAGTGGTAGGCTTCATTACCAACAACGACGAGACGGCCTACAGGGAGGAGGTGAGGGCCCTCGGAGTGTGGTGTCAGGAAAATAACCTCTCACTCAACGTCAAAGGAGATGATCGTGGACTTCAGGAAACAGCAGAGGGAGCACCCCCCTATCCACATCGACGGGACAGTAGTGGAGAAGGTGGAAAGTTTAAAGTTCCTCTGCGTACACATCATGGACAAACTGAAATGGTCCACCCACACAGACAGCGTGGTGAAGAAGGCGCAACAGCGCTTCTTCAACCTCAGGAGGCTGAAGAAATTTGGCTTGTCACCAAAAGCACTCACAAACTTCTACAGATGCACAATCGAGAGCATCCTGTCGGGCTGTATCACCGCCTGGTACGGCAACTGCTCCGCCCACAACCGTAAGGCTCTCCAGAGGGTAGTGAGGTCTGCACAACGCATCACCGGGGGTAAACTACCTGCCCTCCAGGACACCTACACCACCCGATGTCACAGGAAGGCCAAAAAGATAATCAAGGACAACAACCACCCGAGCCACTGCCTGTTCACCCCGCTATCATCCAGAAGGCGAGGTCAGTACAGGTGCATCAAAGCTGGGACCGAGAGACTGAAAAACAGCTTCTATCTCAAGGCCATCAGACTGTTAAACAGCCATCACTAACGTTGAATGGATGCTGCCAACATACTGACTCAAATCTCTAGCCACTTTAAATAATTGAAAATTGGATGTAAACAATGTATCACTAACCACTTTAAACAACGCTTTATATAATGTTTACATATCCTACATTACTCATCTCATATGTATATACTGTACTCTATACCATCTACTGCATCTTGCCTATGCTGTTCGGACATCGCTCATCCATATATTTATATGTACATACTCGTATTCATTCCTTTACACTTGTGTGTATAATGTAGTTGTTGTGAAATTGTTCGATTACTTGTTAGATACTACTGCATGGTCGGAACTAGAAGCACAAGCATTTCGCTACACTCACATTAACATCTGCTAACCATGTGTATGTGACAAATAAATATAAAATATATTTTTTTGTTTTTACTCAGTTTATTATAATATAGTAAGTGTTGCTCAGTGTTTGTGATTGAAAAAGGCAAATCGTTGGTGAAATTGAAAAAGATTCCTGGGATTTGGATGACTTCTCATTTGTCTTGTAGAAACATAGGATGATAAGAGCCTGTTTTTCCCAGATATGTTATTTCATTCAGGAAGTTCAGATACGATAATAACTGGTCGGAAGAAACTCAAACAACATCCATAGAAAAACAGTAGTGATAAGCAAGAAAAATAATTTATTTGAATGATATAATAATTTTCATCACATTGGCAAGACATATATAGCTGCATATGTTTCAACCAACAGCTACATAAACCCACACCGCTGGATCTGAAAATGAAGGTGGACAATCAAAATAATCATAATATATGCAGTTACAATTTTTGATTTAAATTATGTCCTTCCAATGAGAAATAACAAAAATAGAATAATTCCAAGAACTCTCTCTTTCTTTCTGTTTTGAGTAGTCTAATCCTCCGACCTCTTGTTTCGCGTCTCAGAGCAAGAGTGCTCGTCTAGGATCAGTTTCAACTTTTAAATCATAATGAATAACGTTGATCCTAGATCAGCACTCCTGCTCTGAGATGCTTTGTGGTTATGAGTCCTGGTCCTATACAGCCACAGCTCTGGGAGCAGTTTTAGAGTTTTCTGTTATACACTGAATAAAAATATAAACGCAACATGTAAAGTGTTGGTCCCATGTTTCATGAGCTGAAATAAAAGATCCCAGACATTTTCAATATGCACAAAAAAGCTTATTTCTCTCTGATTTTGTGCACAAATTTGTTTACATCCCTGTTAGTGAACATTCCTCATTTGCCAAAATAATCCATTCACCTGACAGGTGTGGCATATCAAGAAGCTGATTAAACAGCGTGATCATTGCACAGGTGCACCTTGTGCTGGGGACAATAAAAGGCAGTTTTGTCACACAACACAATGCCACAGACGTCTCAAGTTTTGAGGGAGCGTGCAAATGGCATGCTGACTGCAGGAATGTCCACCAGAGCTGTTGCCAGGGGAATGTGCATTTCTCTACCATAAGCCGCCTCCAATGTAATTTTGGAGAATTTGGTAGTATGTCCAACCGGCCTCACAACCGCAGACCACGTGTAACCATGCCAGCCCAGGACCTCAACATCCGGCTTCTTCACCTGTGGGATCGTCTGAGGTCAGTCACCCGTCACCCGGACAGCTGATGAAACTGAGGAGTATTTCTGTCTGTAATAAAGCCCTTTTGTGGGGAAAAACACATTCTGATTGTTTGGGCCTGGCTCCCCAGTGGCTGGGCCTTGCGCCAATGCCCAGTCATGTGAAATCCATAGATTAAGGCTTAATGAATTTTTGTCAATTGACTGATTCCCTTATATGAACTGTCAAAATCGTTGAAATTGTTGCGTTTATATTTTTGTTCAGTAAACTTAGGGCCAGGAGTTTTCCCTGACCTCGTGACCTGACTGGCACAAACTCCAGGCCCCTACTAGTAATAGTTGTAGGCTATTTGTTCTATGACAGCATTTAACTAGGGCCCAGAGATTTCCCTGACCGCGTGACCTGACTGGGACAAACTCCTGTCCCCTACTAGTAAAAGTTGTAGGCTATTTGTTTTATGACAGCATTTAACTAGGGCCCAGAGTTTTTCTTGCATGTTCAGGTGATGTGGAGAGGAAACACTACGGTGATAGATTTCTGTCAAAACGTTGTAAATTGATGAAATATTTTTACAGAAATGTATCTCCATAAAAAAAACCTGGCCCTAATCATACTATCAGCTCTACATGTAATATGAATACAGGCAGTCTGATGGTATTTACATGGTATATACAGATTAATACTTCAACATACTGTTGCTCTAGAGAGTGTGGCCAAATCTCAAATGACACCGTATCACTTTTCCACTGCATTACATTTGACCAGAGCCAACTTACCCTTTGAAGAACCCTTTTTGGTTCCTGGTAGAACCCTTTTTAGTTCCAGGTAAAACTATTTTGGGCTCCATGTTGAAACCTCTGTGAAAAGGGTTCTACATGGAACTCAAAAGGGTTCTACCAGGAATCAAAAAAGGTTCTTCAAAGGGTTCTCTTATGGGGACAACCGAGGAAGCTTTATTGCACATTGTTTTCTAACAGTGTATGTAGAAGTAGTGCACTAGATAGGAAATAGGTGTCATTTGAGATCAAGTCTTAAGAATTGTATTTCTGTTTGTTTGTTTGTTTAGCGTCATGATGACCAGTTGGTAACAGCTTGTTATGTGGCAGTTTGATGTCGACGCAGAAACAAGATATAAAACACAAACTGGCTAGTGGGCATTTCTTTCTGTCATCTGTTTCTCTCTCTCTCTCTCTCTCTCTCTCTCTCTGTCTCTCATCTCTCTCTCTTCCAGACTTGTATTGTTTTGTGGGGAGTTTGTGGAAAGCTTTAAGTGTTCTTCATATGAGTCACAAAATAAAGGAGGGGAAGAAGGAAAGAAAGAGAGGGGGGAGAGAATAGAAAGAGAGGGGGGAGAGAATAGAAAGAGAGGGGGGAGAGAATAGAAAGAGAGGGGGGAGAGAATAGAAAGAGAGGGGGGAGAGAATAGAAAGAGAGGGGGATGAAAGAGAGGGGGAGAGAATAGAAAGAGAGGGGGGAGAGAATAGAAAGAGAGGGGGGATGAAAGAGAGGGGGGAGAGAATAGAAAGAGAGGGGGGATGAAAGAGAGGGGAGGAAGAAGAAAAAGATGGATGGAGCTTGAATTAACCCAACTGTGGACGCCTCTTTCAGAGGAGTCAAATATCCACCAGTCAATGTGTTTCCTCCTTCTCTCCCTCTATCCCATTCGTCCTCCTCCAAGCCTTTCTCTTCTCCTTCCATACTCTGTAATACTCTACCAACTGCACATTCCTACACATGGTTGATTGGAGAGTGGAGCCCACTTTAACATATCACTGTTTGTGCCAACAGTAGGCTACTGAAGAAATCTGTGTGTGTTTGTAATTCTGTAACCGGATTGAGAGTTACAGTATATAGTAAGTACTAAGCCATCACAGTCTTGGCTTAAGTCATCTATTTCTCTTCTCCAACTACATTTCTCTCTCTCTATCTTTATCTCTCCCTATTCTTTCTCTCTATCGTGGTACTTGTTTTTCGTGAACAATATAGAGGTACAGACTAACAATAGTAGGAATAGTGATGACATTACTGTAATAACCATAGTTTATGACCACAGTATACAGTATTACCGTAATAACCGTAATAAACACAGTATATGACAGTAGAAACCATAGTATACAGTTTTACCGTAATAACCATAATAACCACAGTATATGACAGTAGTAACTATAGTATACAGTACTACCGTAATAACCACAGTATATGACACTAGTAACCATAGTATACAGTATTATCGTAATAACCACAGTATATTACAGTAGTAACCATAGTATACAGTATTACCATAATAACCGTAATAAGCACAGTAGTAACCATAGTATACAGTATTACCGTAATAACCACAGTATATTACAGTAGTAACCATAGTATACCGTATTACCGTAATAACCACAGTATATTACAGTAGTAACCATAGTATACCGTATTACCGTAATAACCACAGTATATTACAGTAGTAACCATAGTATACCGTATTACCGTAATAACCGTAATAAGCACAGTATATGACAGTAGTAACCATAGTATACAGTATTACCGTAATAACCACAGTATATTACAGTAGTAACCATAGTATACCGTATTACCGTAATAACCGTAATAAGCACAGTATATGACAGTAGTAACCATAGTATACAGTATTACCGTAATAACCACAGTACTTCAGAAGGAGTAAAAACTCTGCATACCTCTAAGGGAGTGTAATACCAAGGTAGCTGAAAACCATAGAATTAGAATGAGCAGAAGGTGCATAGAACCTCGGACAATGGCAATTTGACATTATGGCCTCATTGATCTGAATAGGGATTCCCATTCTAGTCATTCTATTTCTGTGCTGAAAACACAGAGGCTCCAGAATACAAGGCAAACCAACACTGAGTTTCTTCGTAGTTGTTTTTAATATAGTTCCATTCACTAAATATTTTAAACAAGTGTCACTTGACTATGTATTAATAACGTTATAATTTACTTGTATTATTTTTTTTATTCTTCTTCTAACGTCTTTATAAGTTGTTGTTGTTGTTTGGTTTTTCCTGAAGGAACAACGTAAAAAAAAGAGTGCCCAGATAGTCGGTCATCTGGAGTCGTTCTGTCTCGGTGTTGTTGCTGGAAGGACAGAGCAGGGTTTGAACAGGGGGTTCTCCCTGTCTTTGTCCATAAGGGGTGCTCTAGCTCAATAGCACCAGGCTTTGTGTTTTCTTCTTCTGATTGAGAGCCACAGAAGCATAGCCTTACTCTCCGTGCCGGGAGCAGTTGGGAAAAGGTTCCGGAATCGTCTGGTGAAAGGAGTCTTAGAACATTAGAACACAGCAACAGAACGCAGAACCAACGGATCTACTGTCCATTCCATACAGGGTACCAGGAGTGTGAGAAAGAAGGATGGGTTAGCATCAGTATTCAATTCACAGTCTTAGTGGATCCAGAGTCCACTATCCTCTCCTGTACGTACACACTCAGACATTCACACACACACTGTCCTTGTCCCTTCATCTCTGTTCTTTCAGACAATCCATCATCCTATTGTACTTGTAACATGGATGGTTGGTCCGGATATATGGATGGATGCACAACGTAGAGAAAGGATGAAAGAAAATACTTCTTTGTAAAAGGGGGAGGAAAGGGGGAGGAATTTGAGCGTGGCGCTCTTAAACGTAACGCCAACACGGCATCCTTCAGTTCCTTCCTAGCAATCATTGACATTCAGGCTGTGTCGTCTGTAAACCTGAAGCTCAGATGGTAGAGAGAATGGGAGGGGTAAGGAGGGAGGGTGGAGGGGTGGAGAGGAGGAGAGGAGGGGGAGGAGGGGAGAGGAGGGGAGGGGGTAGGAGGAGGAGAGGAGGAGGGGAGAGGAGGGGAGGGGGAAGGAGGAGGAGAGGAGGAGGGAGAGGAGGGAGGGGGAAGGAGGAGGAGAGGAGGAGGGAGAGGAGGAGGGAAGGGAATGGGGAGGAGGAGGGAGGGGGAGATGGGGATGAAAGGAAGGGGGATAAGAGGAGGGGGGCTGCACTATGGGCAGAGAGAGACAGAGCATGAATTCCAGCTAGGGAGGAAGAGAAGAATAGAGGGAAGGTAAAGGAGAGGAAAAGGCAGCTGCATCACCACTGCACTAAATGGACAGTGTGAGAGAGAAAGCGTGTGGCGAGGGCACAAAGAACTGGGTGATGCATCCTTATCCTTTTGTATTGTCCTATATGTCAGATGGAGGGATAGCTGTATTCTTGCTCTGTCTCTGTGAGTTTTGAGATAGTTGTTCGAACAGTGTGTTCTAATCTCAGTTCTAGAATCCCCTCTCAGGTCCAGAATGTCTCCAAAGAGTACAGCCACGTTCAGACCACTTCATGCTCTCCTTAGGACGGATTAATAAACCCATTCTCTGCAGACACACACACATACAGTAGACACGCCCCACTGCTACTCCTCTGGCGTAGCAGTCCAATGGTCCTAACAGAGACCTGTAGTCTAAACCCTGTTTAATGAACCCAACCTGTATCAGACTCTCCCTTAGGAAAGATCCACAGGGTTTCCTTCTGTGCACTCCATCACTCCTGCAGAAGTTTGGATATCCTTTCCTGTACGCACGCACATGCATCCACACACACACACTGACAGCAGTGTTGGGAGATCCATAGGTAAGGTTTGGGTGTGTGTACTGCTGGGTGTGTGTACTGCTGTTCACTGTTAGTCCTACAGTACTGCTGTTCACTGTTAGTCCTACAGTATTGCTGTTCACTTTTTGTCCTACAGTAATTATATTGTACTACTGCTGTTCACTGTTAGTCCTACAGCAATTATATTGTACTACTGCTGTTCACTGTTAGTCCTACAGCAATTATATTATACTACTGCTGTTAGTAGTACTAGTATACATAGTCTCTTCAAACAGTTCAAGCTGATCTATTTCAGGTTATACGGTAGTTATGTTTATCATTGTACAAGTTAAATATGTATGGTCTTTTATCTCGCATTAAATGTTTTTAACACAAACCAAACATAGAACACAGGTGACACAGGCGTTGATGTGCCGTCGTTGTTGTGAACTACCTCTGTGTGTCGTCGTTGTTGTGAACTACCTCTGTGTGTCGTCGTTGTTGTGAACTACCTCCGTATGCCGTCGTTGTTGTGAACTACCTCTGTATGCCGTCGTTGTTGTGAACTACCTCCGTATGCCGTCGTTGTTGTGAACTACCTCTGTATGCCGTCGTTGTTGTGAACTACCTCCGTATGCCGTCGTTGTTGTGAACTACCTCCGTATGCCGTCGTTGTTGTGAACTACCTCCGTATGCCGTCGTTGTTGTGAACTACCTCTGTATGCCGTCATTGTTGTGAACTACCTCTGTATGCCGTCATTGTTGTGAACTACCTCTGTGTGCCGTTGTTGTTGTGAACTACCTCTGTATGCCTCCTTTTAATTCATTTATAATCCAACGTAATAATAGCAGGCGATCACCAGAAGCACCACACGAGGTGACCTTCTAATCCCATTCAGAAAAAGCACATTTGGTAAATTATCATTTTCTGTTACAGCAATACAAAACTGGAACTCACTGCCCACTACAATTAAAGACATACATACATATTCCACCTTTACTATACACCTTAAAAACTGTCTGTCCGACAATTATAACTGCACACATTAATTTCACAGATGTGATGTGTATTTGATGTGACATGGTCATGCTGCTGCCACTTGATCCTTGCTGCCTGCCTCAATGTTATGTCCTGTATGTGCTTCAATGTGGTCTCTGTGTGATTATTCTTTATGTCGATTTGTACTGTTTTATTGCATGAACTGTTTTTATGTCTTTGCAATCTGTGCTTGCTTGTTTCTTGCTTGCCTCAATTGTGTGCCACACGTTTAGTATGTCTACTCCCTCTTGTTTAGTCCTGCTGTAAATATAATTGTAATGTATTTTATTTGATGTATGCCTATTGACAACTGGCCGGGGACTACAGCTGGAAATTAGCCGTAGAGGCTAAAGCTGTTCTTTTTATCAAAAGGGACTGTCCACGTCATTATAAACTAATAAACTAAACTATGCCGTCTTTGTTGTGAACTACCTCTGTATGCCGTCGTTGTTGTGAACTACCTCTGTGTGCCGTCGTTGTTGTGAACTACCTCTGTGTGCCGTCGTTGTTGTGAACTACCTCTGTATGCCGTTGTTGTTGTGAACTACCTCTGTATGCCGTCATTGTTGTGAACTACCTCTGTATGTCGTCGTCCAAGAGCTTTGATTCAAACGTAAAGGGGCAGGGCATGGTACCAGGTCCTAATGTCAATCTTCCAGTGGAATGGATAGTACATGACCATTATCGTTTGCTAATATAACACACACTCACACCATGTATTCAAAAGACTTAAGTTCAATGTGGTATATTTTACCAGCATTGACCTGTAATCTGGCTGTTTTTGAATGGCCCATTGATAGTAGATATTGATGGTGTTTCCATGGTTGAATCAGATTCAGTTCCACATCATTGACAGTCATACGTTCAGGCTCCCAGAGTGAAGGTATTATCTAATCTATCCTTCTTTCCCTAGTGTAGTATTCACACAATGAGCCTGGGTGCACACTACCATTCACACAGCAAAGTAAAAATACGAGAACGGGATTGGTGAGTCGAAGTATCGACTCAAAATTCCTTCACCTCAGCAAATGAAACACCTTCATAACAGGATGGACTGCGTTGAGACCTTAGCAAATGAAACACCTTCATAACAGGATGGACCGTGTTAGGAAACAAAACTCCTTTGATGACTGCTGTGACCATCGTGTCCAACCATTGGGCGGTTAATGATCGGTCCATCAGTGGTTGAGTGGTCTGGTTGGATATTCTTTCTTCCATCAATGGTCCATTTACATGGTCAATCAATGGTTGACAAGTGGTTATATATTCAACCTCTACTTTGCCAGCCAGCTCTTGGTGTTGGTGAGGTTACAGTAAGAATCTCTTTAGTAGGAGAGAGAGAGGGTCGGTCCGGGACTCATTGGTCCTGGGGCGGTCTGGTCTCGTTATTACCGGAGGTCGTATCCCCTCCTCCGTCCGACAATGTCGAGAATTCCGTGACGCGTCGCGCAAGGGGGTTTGTGCTCTTGAGGAGTTCCATGGCAGAGAGGCGGGTCCCTCCCCTGCTGGACTTACTGCCCTTCTTCTGTAACAGGGCCATGAAGTTGTCGTTCCGCGAGCTGGACCGCGGGGTGGAGCCCAGGGTTAAGGTTTGGAGGTCACCCCCGCTGGTGCTGTGCTTCACCGGGGAGACCAGACTCTGGCGGCTGCCGAACGAGTCCCCTAGTTCCTTACGACCCAAGACTTTCCTCTTCGACCTGGAGGATACAATGTCATTTTAGACTTTTCAGAGTAAAAAACATTGTAAGCTAAAACATGTATAGCTGTTAATATGCTTTGAACGATTCATACATACTGGAAAACCCCCAGTAGATATTATTGTTATTTGTTTCTTTGAATGTTAAATAAAAAAAATTACCGGTTTTCAAATAAATGTATGTTTGTTGGCATACCTGTGTATTTTGGTGAAGAGGTCCTCCATGTTGTGTGTGTTGGGTTTGTGTCCACCGACATCATCATCCGTTTCCCCGGTGATGTGGAGTTCCGTTTTACCACTAACGTCCAAACTACTCCGCTCAACGTTCTCCTCCACCGCATCATCACCTGGAGACAATAGGATTGGTCAGTTCCTCTCTACGACAAGAAACATTTATATCAATGAATACCAGTCAATAAATTAAGAAAACAATTAACAATGAATAAAAACAGTATTGGTAGTTATGTTTTTTTATTGCTATGGCAACCACTTACACATCAACTAACAACTGAAGAGAATCAGAAACAGTAGTTATTAATTGTAACACGTTTGTTTATTCTGACAGGATCTGAATTCCAGCTAAAGTAATATTCATTAACGAATTCCCTGTAATAACATTATACACATACCTGTCCCTATCTCTTCAGTGGCCATCCTCCCCTCCAGGTCTGTAAGAGAACAATCCTGCAATGAAGACTGTATTGAAGACTCCATTGAGCTCTCCTCATCTGTTCCCAGGTGGTTTTCCTGGTTTTCCTCTTTACCGGGGATCTCCTCAGGTGGGAACGCTCCAACAGGAGAGCGGAGAGCACCCGGGCCGTCCAACTGTGTTCCCTGTCTGTCGGTGGTACCGTTGGAATGCACCGTGGTGGAGTTGGAGGGAATAAGGAGACTGTTGGGCTTCTTGGGAACTGGCGGAGGAACCTTGAGGAGAGATTCAGTATTAGTGGATTGTCTACATCATAACTAAAGGACAATTTGGTTTGTAGCAGGAAGTAGTCAAAGTATTTAGTTTGTAGCAGGAAGTAGTCAAAGCATTTAGTTTGTAGCAGGAAGTAGTCAAAGTACATGAAGGTAATATAGATTATATGGAAAGCAGTGGAGGTGTCACGACTTCAGCCGAAGTCGGCTCCTCTCCTTGTTTGGGCGGCGTTCGGCTGTCGACGTCACCGGTCTTCTAATCATCCCCAATCTACTTTTCATTTTCCATTTGTCTTGTCTTGTTTTTCACACACCTGGTTTGCATTCCCCATCATTATCTGTTGTGTATTTAACCCTCTGGTTTACCCCATGTCCTTGTGTGTGTTGTTTATTGTGAAGCCGTTTTTTTCCGGCTGGTGAATTTATTATTATGCCTCGCCTGTGTTGCGTAGGGCATTTTATTTGTAATTACGCGTTTAGAGTTTTGCATGTTTATTTGTTTAAGTAAAGTTTTTGCTCACTCAGTACTGTTCTCCTGCGCCTGACTTCATGCACCAGCTACACACGAGACTGACAGGAGGCTCCTCAGAGGAGGAATGGGAGTACCATCATCCTCAGTGAATTTCATAAAAATGTAAATGGTCAAACATTTAAAAAGTTTTCCTTTTTAGATAAAACTATACTAAATAAACTCAGCAAAAAAAGAAACGTCCCTTTTTCAGGACCCTGTCTTTCAAAGATAATTCGTAAAAATCCAAATAACTTCACAGATCTTCATTGTAAACGGTTTAAACACTGTTTCCCATGCTTGTTCAATGAACCATAAACAATTAAGGAACATGCACCTGTGGAACGGTCGTTAAGACACTAACAGCTTACAGACGGTAGACAAATGAGGTGACAGTTATGAAAACTTAGGACACTAAAGAGGCCTTTCTACTGACACTGAAAAACACCAAAAGAAAGATGCCCAGGGTCCCTGCTCAGCTGCGTGAACGTGCCTTAGGCATGCTGCAAGGAGGACTGCAGATGTGGCCAGGGCAATAAATTGCAATGTCCGTACTGTGAGACGCCTAAGGAAGCGCTACAGGGAGAAAGGACAGACAGCTGATCGTCCTCGCAGTGGCAGGCCACGTGTTTCAACACCTGCACAGGATCGGTACATCCGAACATCACACCTGCGCTGCGGGACAGGTACAGGATGGCAACAACAACTGCCCGAGTTACACCAGGAACGCATAATCCCTCCATCAGTGCTCATACTGTCCGCAATAGGCTGAGAGAGGCTGGACTGAGGGCTTGTAGACCTGTTGTAAGGTAGATCCTCACCAGACATCACGGGCAACAACATCGCCTATGGGCACAAACCCACCGTCGCTGGACCAGACAGGACTGGCAAAAAGTGCTCTTCACTGACGAGTACAGGTCGACATATTAATCGGCATGGCCGAATAATTAAAGCCGATTTCAAGTTTTCATAACAATCGGTAATCAGCATTTTTGGACGCCGATTATGGCTGATTACATTGCAATCCACGAGGAGACTGCGTGGCTGTTACGCAAGTGCAGCAAGGAGCCAAGGTAAGTTGCTAGCTAGCATTAAACTTATCTTTAAAAAAAAAATCTATCTTAACATAATCACTAGTTAACTACACATGGTTTATGATATTACTAGGGTAACTAGCTTGTCCTGCATCGCATATAATCAATACGGTGCCTGTTCATTTATCATCGAATCACAGCCTACTTCACCAAATGGTGATGATTTAACAAAAGCGCAGTCGTGTCAGGGTATATGCAGCAGTTTGGGCCGCCTGGCTCGTTTGCGAACTGTGTGAAGACCATTTCTTCCTAACAAAGACTGTAATTAATTTGCCAAAATGTTACATAATTTAATATAACATTGAAGGTTGTGCAATGTAACAGCAATATTTAGACTTAGGGTTGACACCCGTTCGATAAAATACGGAACGGTTCTGTATTTCACTGAAAGAATAAATGTTTTGTTTTCAAAATGATAGTTTCCGCATTTGACCATATAAATAATTACCTAAGGCTCGTACTTCTGTGTGTTTATTATATTATAATTAAGTCTATGATTTGATATTTGATAGAGCTGTCTGACTGAGCGATGGTAGGCAGCAGCAGGCTCGCAAGCATTCATTAAAACAGCACTTTCCTGCGTTTGCCAGCAGCTCTTCGCAATGCATGAAGCACAGTGCTGTTTATGACTTCAAGCCTATCAATTACTGAGATGAGGCTGGCATAGTGCAATACTACAAATATAAATACTTTAATACTTTACCTTAAAGAACATCCAATAGTCAAAGGTATACAGTTGAAGTCAGAAGTTTACATACACTTAGGTTGGAGTCATTTTTCAACCACTCCACAAATTTCTTGTTAACAAACTATAGTTTTGGCAAGTCGGTTAGGACATCTACTTTGTGCATGACACAAGTAATTTTTCCAACAATTGTTTACAGACAGATTATTTCCCTTAAAATTCACTGTATCACAATTCCAGTGGGTCAGAAGTTTACATACACTAAGTTGACTGTGCCTTTAAACAGCTTGGAAAATTCCAGAAAATGATGTCATGGCTTTAGAAGCTTCTGATAGGCTAATTCACATCATTTGAGTCAATTATAGGTGTCCCTGTGGATATATTTCAAGGCCTACCTTCAAGCTCAGTGCCTCTTTGCTTGACATCATGGGAAAATAAAAAGAAATCAGCAAAGACCTCAGAAAAAAAACTGTAGGCCTCCACAAGTCTGGTTCATCGTTGGGAGCAATTTCCAAGCGCCTGAAGGTACCACGTTCATCTGGACAAACAATAATACGCAAGTATAAACACCATGGGACCACGCAGTCGTCATACCGCTCAGGAAGGAAATGCATTCTGTCTCTTAGAGATGAATGTACTTTGGTGCGAAAAGTGCAAATCAATCCCAGAATAACAGCAAAGGACCTTGTGAATATGCTGGAGGAAACAGGTACAAAAGTATCTATATCCACAGTACAATGAGTCCTATATCGACATAACCTGAAAGGCCGCTCAGCAAGGAAGAAACTGCCATAAAAAAGCCAGACTACGGTTTTCAACTGCACATGGGGACAAATATCTTACTTTTTGGAGAAATTTCCTCTGGTCTGCTGAAACAAAAATAGAACTGTTTGGCCATAATGACCATCGCTATGTTTGGAGGAAAAAGGGGGAGGATTGCAAGCCGAAGAACACCATCCCAACTGTGAAGCACGGGGGTGGCAGCATCATGTTGTGGGGGTGCTTTGCTGCAGGAGGGACTGGTGCACTTCACAAAATAGATTTCATCATGAGGAAGGAAAATTATGCGGATATATTGAAGCAACATCTCAAGACATCCGTCAGGAAGTTGAAGCTTGGTCGCAAATGGGTCTTCCAAATGGACAATGACCCCAAGCATACTTCCAAAGTTGTAGCAAAATGGCTTAAGGACAACAAAGTCAAGGTATTGGAGTGGCCATCACAAAGCCCTGACCTCAATCCTATAGAACATTTGTGGGAAGAACTGAAAAAGCATGTGCGAGCAAGGAGGCCTACAAACCTGACTCAGTTACACCAGCTCTGTCAGGAGGAATGGGCCAAAATTCACCCAACTTATTGTGGGAAGCTTGTGGAAGGCTACCCAAAATGTTTTACCCAAGTTAAACAATTTAAAGGCAATGCTACCAAATACTAATTGAGTGTATGTAAACTTCTGACCCACTGGGAATGTGATGAAAGAAATAAAAGCTGAAACAAATAATTCTCTTTACTATTTTTCTGACATTTCACATTCTTAAAATAAAGTGGTGAAGCTAACTGACCTAAGACAGGGAATATTTACTAGGATTAAATGTCAGGAATTGTGAAAAACTGACTTTAACTACTTAGGGAGCAGTGGGGCGCCCCACTCCCGACACTACCCGGTGACATGTAAGGCGCCAAATTCAAAATCCAAAAGTTGAATTATTAAACATTCATCACTATGCAACACTTGTATAGTGATGAATGTTTAATAATTCAAAAGCTCTGCTTCTTGGCAATATGCGTTGTCAGATTTCAAAAAGGCTTTACGGCGAAAGCACAACATTTGATTGTTTGAGGATAGCACCTCTAATATTTCTGCATTAGCATAAATTCATAAACCAGTGCGGTTCACACAAAACACATCACAGAGAAAACAAATCCCTTACCTTTTGAAGAACTTCTGCTGAGCTTCCCAAGTGTCCAACGAAGACATCCAATGGTTCTTTTGTTAGAAAAAGTATTTTATTATATCCATAAATCTCAGTTTGGTTGGCGCGTTATGTTCAGAAAATCCAACGTTGAATCGCCCATTGAAACGTGAAGAGAACGCGTTCAAATATACCTATAAACTTTTCCTAAACAAATCAAATACCAGTTATAATGCATCCTTAGCTATCCTTTTATGAATATTAGCAATAATATTTCACTCGGATGGTCACCTAAACGTTATGAAAGGAAAATACAGTGGGGTGCGCATTCAGTCTCGCGCCCCGAGAAAACTTGTTGAAATTTCAGGTCCCCAGACCATTTCCTGTTCCTATCCGTTCCTCTTACTCCATTCACTCCAAGTCTTTGTATATAGACTGTTGACATCTAGTGGAAGCCATAGGTACTGCAATCCAGAAGCTGGATTGCCTTGAAGTCAATGGGGAGAGTGTCAAACAGTGCAAAGGTCACCAAAAACTGCATTTCCGGATGGATTGTCCTTGGGTTTTCGACTGCTATATCAGTTCTGTTATACTCACAGACATTATGTTAACACTTTTAGAAACTTCAGAGTGTTTCCTATCCAATAGTACTAATTATGTACATATCCTATTTTCTGAGCCTGAGTGGCAGGCATTTTACTTTGGGCACGCCAGACTCTCCAAAACCGTCACCTCTGCTGCCGCTCCCTAAGAAGTTAAATGTATTTGGCTCAGGTGTATGTAAACTTTCAACTTCTGTATGAAATACAAATGGTATAGAGAGAAATAGTCCTATAATTCCAATAATAACTACAACCTAAAACTTCCTAACTGGGAATATTGAAGACTCATGTTAAAAGGAACCACCAGCTTTCATATGTTCTCATGTTCTGAGCAAGGAACTTAAACGTTAGCATTTTTACATGGCGCATATTGCACTTTGACTTTCTTCCCCAACACTGTGTTTTTGCATTATTTAAACCAAATTGAACATGTTTCATTATTTATTTGAAACTAAATTGATTATTAAGTTAAAATAAAAGTGTTCATTCAGTATTGTTGTAATTGTCAATACCACAAATATATTAATACGATTAATCGGTATCGTCTTTTTTTGGTCTTCCAATAATCAGTATCGGTATCGGCGTTGAAAAATCATAATCGGTCGACCTCTACTGACGAGTCGCGAGTTTGTCTCACCAGGGGTAATGGTTGGATTTGCGTTTATCGTCGAAGGAATGAGCGTTACACCGAGGCCTCAACTCTGGAGCGGGATCAATTTGGAGTTGGAGGGTCCGTCATGGTCTGGGGTGCTGTGTCACAGCATCATCGGACTGAGCTTGTTGTCATTGCAGGCAATCTCAACGTTGTGCGTTACAGGGAAGACATTCTCCTCCCTCACGTGGTACGCTTCCTGCAAGCTCATCCTGACAAGACCCTCCAGCATGACAATGCCACCAGCCATACTGCTCGTTCTGTGCATGATTTCCTGCAAGACAGGAATGTCAGTGTTCTGTCATGGCCAGCGAAGAGCCCGGATCTCAACCCCATTGAGCACGTCTGGGACCTGTTGGATCGGAGGGTGAGGGCTAGGGCCATTCCCCCCAGAAATGTCCGGGAACTTGCAGGTGCCTTGGTGGAAGAGTGGGGAAACATCTCACAGCAAGAACTGGCAAATCTGGTGCAGTCCATGAGGAGGAGATGCACTGCAGTACTTAATGCAGCTGGTGGCCACACCAGATACTGACTGTTACTTTTGATTTTGACCCCCCATTGTTCAGGGACACATTATTCCATTTCTGTTAGTCACATGTCTGTGGAACCTGTTCAGTTTATGTCTCAGTTGTTGAATATTGTTATGTTCACAAAAATATTTACACATGTTAAGTTTTCTGAAAATAAAAGCAGTTGACAGTGAGAGGACGTTTCTTTTTTTGCTGAGTTCATAATTACGTCACCAAATAATTAATTAAAACACACTGTTTTGCAAATAAGGTCTACAGTAGCCTCAACAGCACTCTGTAGTGTAGCATCATGGTGTAGCCGGAGGACAGATAGCTTCCGTCCTCCTCTGGGTACATTGACATTGACACCCCCTTCCACAGACTTACACATTAGTTATGACAACTTCCAGAGGACGTCCTCCAACCTATCAGCGCTCTTGCAGCATGAACTGACATGTCGTCCACCCAATCAAAGGATTTGAGAATTAATCTAGTACCGAAAGAATAAGCTACAGCTCACTACAGTGCATAACATGTGGTGAGTAGTTGACTCAAAGACAGAGAATAACAATAGTTGAACAGTTTTGAACAAATTAATTTCTTCCAAAATGAAGGAGAGGCAAGGGAGAAATAGAGAGAGAGAGAGAGAGATTGTCATAAATCTTTTCAGTTTCACTTACTTAGCAATCAAATGCAGTTAGCTAGTTTAGCGTACTGAAACACCCTGCTCAAACAGAGGGATGCTATGTTAGCTAGCTGGCTATGACTATTCATCACAACACTGGGACTCTTCCAAGTCAAGGTAAGCTTTTGATTTTACAAAAGGGGCCCGCCGATGTAACTGCTTACGGACTGTACACTAACATTGTTGCATGATTGTAGCGGGTTTACTAACGCGCTAGTTCTATTAGCTATGCTGACTATGACATTACTTTAGCTAATATGGTGATGACAACGTAGGCTGTGTGTAGCGATTTGGCTTGGAAAAGTTTTTTCGCCTGGTCACATACAGCAGACGTGTATTGAAGTCCACAAGTGAAGGGAAGAGGTGAAAGGAGGTGTCACGATCTTCATGGATGGACCAAGGCGCAGCGTGCCGGGTGGAGTTAAACATCTTTAATGTTAACTCACACAATCAAAACAACAAAACGAAGATCAAAATAGGTGTAGCACCAACAGCATACACACAATAACAGCGTCAACCTCCCACAAAGCTGGAGGGAAAAATAGCTGCTTAAGTGTGGTTCCCAATCAGAGACAACGATAGACAGCTGTCCCTGATTGAGAGCCACACTCAGCCAAAACAAAGAAATACAAAAACTATAACATAGAATGCCCACCCCAAATCACACCCTGACCAAACCAAAAGGAGACATAAAAGGCTCCTACCGGTCAGGGCGTGACAGGAGGAGAGCGCATAGATGCAAGAAGGAATACAATGTGGCTGCTATGAAAGTGAACTGTGTTTACGCGTGATCAGGGGTGTATTAATTCAACATTTTGTTGAGAAACTTTTCTTAAACGGAAACAAACGGAACAAAACGGGAATAAACATACCAGAATTTGTCCAACAGAAACTTTCGTTTGCAACTGTTGCACTAATGATTACACCTTAGACCAGCTAGATGCAGGCAAGAGTGTGCCAGGCGGTATTGAATGTCACTGTCTGTCCATGTGTCACCTCAAATTTGTCTCTCAAACTGTGTGCACCTACATTGTAAACTTCCATTCAAAGGCTAGGTTGTAGCAACATCATGATGGGTATGGTAAAAATGTGAGGATCATATAGGAGCCTAAATCTATCGCTGTTACATTGAACTGGGTGAATGGAATATGAATGAGAGTCATCCAATATGCTGTAATAAAAATATGGCCAAGCTCATGAAAAAAATAAATTATCCTCCCTCATCTGAAATAGCACTGACCGCCACTGATGGAGAAAGAGAGAGAGAGAGAGAGAGAGAGAGAGAGAGAGAGAGAGACAGAGAGAGAGAGAGACAGAGACAGAGACAGAGAGACAGAGACAGAGACAGAGACAGAGACAGAGACAGAGACAGAGACAGACTGGGGCCTACCTTGGGTTTCTTCTTGTCCAGTTTGGCCAGACAGGAGATGGTCATCCTGCTGGGGAGGGTCCTGCTCTTATCCTGAGTCTCCACTACCTCCAGGTTACTACAGGGAGAGGGAAGCGACCATCCACCCTCAGGTCCTTGATGGAGCGCCAAGTCTGCGTCGAACTCCGGCTCCAAGGCGGGGTCCTCCAGCAGGGGCTGGGGCAGAGGGAGAGGAGGGAGGTCGTACAGGGACTGGATGTGGGGGAAGGTGGGGAGATTGTAGAGACCCTGGGGGTGATGGAGAGGGAAGGTTTGGGTTTGGTCCAGGGATCCACAAGGGCTGGTGGGAGTGTGAGGAAGGGCTTTCTTCAGCTTGGGCTTCCTACCTACCACCATGTAAATGCTGTGGTTGGGCATGGGCCGGGGAGGGTCAATGGGGGAGGCAGGTGGGGAGTCAGAGGCGACGGGGGAGGAGGAGGGGCACTTGAGGAGGAGGTTGAGGGGCCGTTTGGGTAACGGGGGTTTCACCGCGACCGGAGGCTTGGGTTTGGAGGCAACGAGGGGCCCGAGGGAATTGACACCAGGGGTGACGGGCGGGGGGGAAAGATCCCGACCCTGCTCCTCCTCGATGATGTCATCAGAGGCTCCGTCTGGGAAGTCCTCCAGGTCAGTACGGGAGACGGAACGCAGGCGGATGTTCCGGAGCTCGTTCGTGATCACCACAGGGACAGATGATTGACTGCCGGAACTCAGTTTACCGGGCTTGGCTGCAGTGGATGTGTCAGAATGACGCCTGCTGGCCTTCTGTTTCGGTTTGATGGAGGACAAGTCTAGATGAGCGTTAACCGGCATCTCGAAGGAAAGCCGCGACCGGGCGGTCGGGTCACGCGGCGAGTTTGCCGGCAGCGAAGACTTCCTCTCAGGGATTTTGGGGCGCATCTTACACCCCAATGTGGAGGCGGGCCCTGTTGTTGTTCCTGCGACCTGAGTGGAGGGGGTGATGGACGTGGGTGTCTCTGATTGGCTAGAGTAGCCACTGGAAGGGGACATGAGTCCTGGGGGTTTGAAGGGGGAGGAGGCTTTGGTCGACTCGATGGAGAGAAGGGAGGGGGAGGAGGCTCGGGAGTGAGACGGGGAATCCAGGAGAGACTCTGAACTGCCTCGAACCTTGGATTAGATTAGATAAGATGAAATTTTTATTAGCCATGTATGGTTAAAAACATAATCTTCCTGGTCGTACATCAGCAAAAATCCTACATTACACCAGCGCTATCCAACCCTCCTCCTGGAGATCTCACCAAGACTGTTAGCTGAATCAGACTGTTAGAATGGGGTTGGACTGTAAATCTCCAGGAAGACAGCCCTGCATGACACAATACATACGACACACAAACCCCTGTGGCTTTACACAAGTAGAAAAGTACTTAGGGCCCTATTCAGACGTAACTTAAAATGGACTTAAGTCAACAGAACATGGACTTTAGTGAAACGTTTTACTTAAATCTATGTTAAATCAACTTATCTCAAGTCTGGATGTGGCCCTAAGTGCCTAGACTAGTCTCACCTTTATACAGTCTATGACAGTAGTCCCTGTGGCGGTGCTAGACCCAGACCATGACCGGTAGGGATCAGAAGACTTCCACTCCCCCAGCTGCCAGTGGGCTGGGGAGGACAGCTCTGTGTTGTCGGGTCCCTGGACCTCTAGGCCAGGGGGCCCATCCATCTCGCCGTAGCCCAGCTCGGGATCCTCCAGATCAGGCTTGGAGAGGCAGGAGGAGGAGGGTAGGAGAAAGTCTGGCTGGAAGTCCTGGAGGTGTTCCCGTGAGATGTGGAGGGATTTTGGGCGTCCTTCCCGGTAATGACCCCTGTCGCGGCCGTGCACACGCCCATCGGCGTCCCCTGAATTCTTCATGAGCGAGACGCTCCGGACGGGTGGAGGGGGTTTGTGTTTGGACTTCTTTAGCGAGATGGAGCGAGAGCGAGAGCGTAACCATAGGCGACCGTCCTGGGGGAAGTTGCCGTCGGTTACGGAGATGTTGTCGACGCTGGCGCTACCGTCCTCGGAGCTCCCGCTGGGATACAGGAGGGCGTAGCTCTCCCCCCTCTCACCCCGGAGCTGATAGTGGTGGTGGCTGTGCATTTCTTTTGGGACACCTCCGTTCGTCCCGTTACCGGCTCCTGTTACCCCAGTGACACCGTACATCCCGTCACTGACGTTATCTGTAGAGCAGAAAGAACCGGAGTCTGTCGGCGTGGAGAGAGAGCGCTCGCGGAACTTGAATGCGTTGGCTGCAGCGATGGAATGTGCCGACCTCTCCCTCCTTTCTCCTCCTCCCACACCTCTTTCTGACCCCATCTGGCTAGCCGCCGCGCCCTCTGTCTCGCTCCGCCTCCCCGTCATCATAACCATGGTTACCGGGTGCATGAGACCGGACGGCTCCGATATCGACGTGAACGAACTAGAGTGAGACTGCGACCCCGAGCTCCCAGAGAGTCCCAAACTGGTCTGAGAGGGGCACATCAACCCCTCAGCCTGCCCCCCTACCCCCCCAACCATCCCCACCGTTTTGGGCATGGTCGCTGGTCCCTTCACTAGCGGATTGGGAGCAAAATTATAACTATAGGCCTCACTCCAGACTCCAGGAGAGAAGGTAGAGCCTTTAGGGCCGTTCCCAGGACTGAGACGGGGAGTTGGAGCAGAGAAGGGAAGCAGAGTGGTCCATGGTGCCCAGGGTAGGAGGGGGCGTCCGGGGGGACTGGGCCAGGCTGAGGCTAGGGTCCAGGTCACTGTGGGTCTTCCTCAGGGGAACGTGCTGGACAGGGGTGTCTGAGACGGGCTCCAGAGACCGGGGCTGACCGGTGACGCCGCAGCGCAGGGACAGAGAGGGGAAACAGGAGCCCTGGAGGAGGTCTACACCCAGGACTTTACCCTCACCTAGGGAGAGGAGGAGGAGAGGGGGGAGAGACTAGTTATCCATGGATAAAAACAGAAAGGGTCTAAGGTTGTCATATTGATAATTAGGGATCACTTATCATCAGAATAACATTTTCCTGGGCTTGCCTACATTAATACGAAAACCTTATTTGAAGTTTATGAGACGGCTCCTGAGAAAAGAGGTAACTCCCCACTGGGCACACACTGGTTGAATCAACGTCGTTTCCAATGACGTTGAACCAATGTGGAGTAGACGTTGACTTGGCCTCTGTGCCCAATGGGCCATTACATTCTACACTGAGTGTACAAAACATTAAGAACACCTGCTCTTTCCATTACAGATTGACCAGGTGAATCCAGGTGAAATCTTTGATCTCTTATTGATGTCACTTGCTAAATCCACTTCAATGAAGGAGAGGAGACAGGGTCGGTGGGTCCCTCGTGGGACGGTTGAGATGACATAGGCTAATGTGATTAGCATGAGGTTGAAAGTAACAAGAACATTTCCCAGGACATAGACATATCTGATATTGGCAGAAAGCTTAAATTCTTGTTAATCAAACTGCACTGTCCAATTTACAGTAGCTATTACAGAGTGCACAGTTATGAACTTGAACATTTAATAATAAACCAATTAGGCACATTTGGGCAGTCTTGATACAACATTTCGAACAGAAATGCAATGGTTCATTCGATCAGTCTAAAACGTTGCACATACACTGCTACCATCTAGTGGCCAAAATCTAAATTGCGCCTGGGATGGAATAATACATTATGGCCTTTCTCTTGCATTTCAAATATGATGGTACAAATAAAATACAAACATTTTTTTTTCTTTGTATTATCTTTTCCCAGATATAATGTGTTATATTCTCCTACATTCATTTCACATTTCCACAAACTTCAAAGTGTTTCCTTTCAAATGGTATCAAGAATATGCATATCCTTGCTTCAGGTCCTAAGCTACAGGCAGTTAGATTTGGGTATGTCATTTTAGGCGAAAATTGAAACAAATGGGTGGATCCTTAAGAGGTAAAAATAAGGATTTTTATGCCTTGGGACAATTGAGACATGGATTGTGTATGTGTGCCATTCAGAGGATGAATGGACAAGACAAAGATTGAAGTGCCTTTGAACGGGGGTATGGTAGTAGGTGCCAGTCGCACCGGTTTGTGTCAAGAACTGTAACGCTGCTGAGGTTTTCACGCTCAACAGTTTACTGTGTGTATCAAGGATGGTCCACCGCCCAAAGGACATCCAGCTAACTTGACACAACTGTGGGAAGCATTGGAGTCAACATGGACCAGCATCCCAGTTTGTTTTCCCTCCCTCTCCCCATCCCTACCTCTGTCTCTCTTTCCCTCTGTCTCTTTCCCTCTCTTTCCCTCTCTCTGCAGCTTTTTTCCGAAAGAGGAGTGGAGGCAACTGTGCGTTGCCATGGCAATAGCTACCTGTTCTGTCGTTAGTGCAATGGTGAGCTGATGGCAGAGAGAGAGTGACGGATAAGAGAGTGAGTGAGGGAGGGAGGGAGGAGGGGAGGGAGGGAAAGAGAGAGGGAAACAGAGAGAGAAACAGAGAGAATGAGAGAGAGCGAGAGAGAGAGAAAGCGAGAGAGAGTGAGTGACTGAGTGAGGGAGAGAGAGAGCGAGTGAGGGAGGGATAGAGAGAGAGAGAGAGAGAGGGAGAGAGAGAGCGAGTGTATCACAGCTAACCTTGCCAAGCTAGTCTATTACAGCTAACCTTGCCAAGCTAGTCTATCACAGCTAATCTTACCAAGCTAGTCTATCTATCACACCTAACCTTACCAAGCTATTATATCATACCTAACCTTACCAAGCTATTATATCACACCTAACCTTACCAAGCTATTCTATCTATCACACCTAACCTTACCAAGCTATTCTATCATACCTAACCTTACCAAGCTATTCTATCTATCACACCTAACCTTACCAAGCTATTATATCACACCTAACCTTACCAAGCTATTATATCACACCTAACCTTACCAAGCTATTATATCTATCACACCTAACCTTACCAAGCTATTCTATCTATCACACCTAACCTTACCAAGCTATTATATCATACCTAACCTTACCAAGCTATTCTATCTATCACACCTAACCTTACCAAGCTATTATATCACACCTAACCTTACCAAGCTATTATATCACACCTAACCTTACCAAGCTATTATATCATACCTAACCTTACCAAGCTATTCTATCTATCACACCTAACCTTACCAAGCTATTCTATCTATCACACCTAACCTTACCAAGCTATTCTATCATACCTAACCTTACCAAGCTATTCTATCTATCACACCTAACCTTACCAAGCTATTATATCATACCTAACCTTACCAAGCTATTATATCATACCTAACCTTACCAAGCTATTCTATCATACCTAACCTTACCAAGCTATTCTATCTATCACACCTAACCTTACCAAGCTATTCTATCTATCACACCTAACCTTACCAAGCTATTATATCATACCTAACCTTACCAAGCTATTATATCATACCTAACCTTACCAAGCTATTCTATCATACCTAACCTTACCAAGCTATTCTATCTATCACACCTAACCTTACCAAGCTATTCTATCTATCACACCTAACCTTACCAAGCTATTATATCACACCTAACCTTACCAAGCTATTCTATCTATCACACCTAACCTTACCAAGCTATTATATCACACCTAACCTTACCAAGCTATTCTATCTATCACACCTAACCTTACCAAGCTATTATATCATACCTAACCTTACCAAGCTATTATATCATACCTAACCTTACCAAGCTATTATATCATACCTAACCTTACCAAGCTATTATATCACACCTAACCTTACCAAGCTATTATATCACACCTAACCTTACCAAGCTATTATATCACACCTAACCTTACCAAGCTATTATATCATACCTAACCTTACCAAGCTATTATATCATACCTAACCTTACCAAGCTATTCTATCTATCACACCTAACCTTACCAAGCTATTCTATCACACCTAACCTTACCAAGCTATTCTATCTATCACACCTAACCTTACCAAGCTATTATATCACACCTAACCTTACCAAGCTATTCTATCTATCACACCTAACCTTACCAAGCTATTCTATCACACCTAACCTTACCAAGCTATTATATCACACCTAACCTTACCAAGCTATTATATCACACCTAACCTTACCAAGCTATTCTATCTATCACACCTAACCTTACCAAGCTATTCTATCTATCACACCTAACCTTACCAAGCTATTATATCACACCTAACCTTACCAAGCTATTATATCATACCTAACCTTACCAAGCTATTATATCACACCTAACCTTACCAAGCTATTCTATCTATCACACCTAACCTTACCAAGCTATTATATCACACCTAACCTTACCAAGCTATTCTATCTATCACACCTAACCTTACCAAGCTATTCTATCTATCACACCTAACCTTACCAAGCTATTATATCACACCTAACCTTACCAAGCTATTCTATCTATCACACCTAACCTTACCAAGCTATTATATCATACCTAACCTTACCAAGCTATTCTATCTATCACACCTAACCTTACCAAGCTATTATATCATACCTAACCTTACCAAGCTATTCTATCTATCACACCTAACCTTACCAAGCTATTCTATCTATCACACCTAACCTTACCAAGCTATTATATCATACCTAACCTTACCAAGCTATTCTATCTATCACACCTAACCTTACCAAGCTATTCTATCTATCACACCTAACCTTACCAAGCTATTATATCACACCTAACCTTACCAAGCTATTATATCACACCTAACCTTACCAAGCTATTCTATCTATCACACCTAACCTTACCAAGCTATTCTATCTATCACACCTAACCTTACCAAGCTATTCTATCTATCACACCTAACCTTACCAAGCTATTATATCACACCTAACCTTACCAAGCTATTCTATCTATCACACCTAACCTTACCAAGCTATTATATCACACCTAACCTTACCAAGCTATTATATCACACCTAACCTTACCAAGCTATTATATCACACCTAACCTTACCAAGCTATTCTATCTATCACACCTAACCTTACCAAGCTATTCTATCTATCACACCTAACCTTACCAAGCTATTCTATCTATCACACCTAACCTTACCAAGCTATTATATCATACCTAACCTTACCAAGCTATTATATCACACCTAACCTTACCAAGCTATTATATCACACCTAACCTTACCAAGCTATTCTATCACACCTAACCTTACCAAGCTATTCTATCTATCACACCTAACCTTACCAAGCTATTCTATCACACTAACATACAAGCTATTCTATCACCCTAATAACCTTACCAAGCTATTATATCACACCTAACCTTACCAAGCTATTATATCACACCTAACCTTACCAAGCTATTCTATCACACCTAACCTTACCAAGCTATTCTATCACACCTAACCTTACCAAGCTATTCTATCTATCACACCTAACCTTACCAAGCTATTCTATCTATCACACCTAACCTTACCAAGCTATTCTATCTATCACACCTAACCTTACCAAGCTATTATATCACACCTAACCTTACCAAGCTATTATATCACACCTAACCTTACCAAGCTATTATATCACACCTAACCTTACCAAGCTATTATATCATACCTAACCTTACCAAGCTATTCTATCTATCACACCTAACCTTACCAAGCTATTATATCATACCTAACCTTACCAAGCTATTATATCACACCTAACCTTACCAAGCTATTATATCACACCTAACCTTACCAAGCTATTATATCATACCTAACCTTACCAAGCTATTCTATCTATCACACCTAACCTTACCAAGCTATTCTATCATACCTAACCTTACCAAGCTATTATATCACACCTAACCTTACCAAGCTATTATATCACACCTAACCTTACCAAGCTATTCTATCTATCACACCTAACCTTACCAAGCTATTCTATCATACCTAACCTTACCAAGCTATTATATCACACCTAACCTTACCAAGCTATTATATCATACCTAACCTTACCAAGCTATTATATCATACCTAACCTTACCAAGCTATTATATCACACCTAACCTTACCAAGCTATTATATCATACCTAACCTTACCAAGCTATTCTATCTATCACACCTAACCTTACCAAGCTATTCTATCATACCTAACCTTACCAAGCTATTCTATCTATCACACCTAACCTTACCAAGCTATTATATCACACCTAACCTTACCAAGCTATTATATCTATCACACCTAACCTTACCAAGCTATTCTATCACACCTAACCTTACCAAGCCTATCACACCTAACCTTACCAAGCTATTATATCTATCACACCTAACCTTACCAAGCTAACCTTACCAAGCTATCTATCACACCTAACCTTACCAAGCTATTCTATCTATCACACCTAACCTTACCAAGCTATTCTATCACACCTAACCTTACCAAGCTATTCTATCTATCACACCTAACCTTACCAAGCTATTCTATCACACCTAACCTTACCAAGCTATTCTATCTATCACACCTAACCTTACCAAGCTATTCTATCTATCACACCTAACCTTACCAAGCTATTATATCATACCTAACCTTAACATTCTATCTAACTTACTTACAAGCTATTCTATCACACCTAACCTTACCAAGCTATTATATCACACCTAACCTTACCAAGCTATTCTATCACACCTAACCTTACCAAGCTATTATATCTATCACACCTAACCTTACCAAGCTATTCTATCACACCTAACCTTACCAAGCTATTATATCACACCTAACCTTACCAAGCTATTCTATCACACCTAACCTTACCAAGCTATTATATCACACCTAACCTTACCAAGCTATTCTATCACACCTAACCTTACCAAGCTATTCTATCTATCACACCTAACCTTACCAAGCTATTCTATCTATCACACCTAACCTTACCAAGCTATTCTATCACACCTAACCTTACCAAGCTATTCTATCACACCTAACCTTACCAAGCTATTCTATCACACCTAACCTTACCAAGCTATTATATCTATCACACCTAACCTTACCAAGCTATTATATCACACCTAACCTTACCAAGCTATTCTATCACACCTAACCTTACCAAGCTATTCTATCTATCACACCTAACCTTACCAAGCTATTATATCACACCTAACCTTACCAAGCTATTATATCACACCTAACCTTACCAAGCTATTCTATCACACCTAACCTTACCAAGCTATTCTATCACACCTAACCTTACCAAGCTATTATATCACACCTAACCTTACTGCTCAATTATCACACCTAACCTTACCAAGCTATTATATCACCACTATATCTACCAAGCTATTATATCATACCTAACCTTACCAAGCTATTCTATCTATCACACCTAACCTTACCAAGCTATTCTATCTATCACACCTAACCTTACCAAGCTATTCTATCATACCTAACCTTACCAAGCTATTCTATCATACCTAACCTTACCAAGCTATTCCTATTATATCACACCTAACCTTACCAAGCTATTCTATCACACCTAACCTTACCAAGCTATTATATCATACCTAACCTTACCAAGCTATTATATCACACCTAACCTTACCAAGCTATTATATCACACCTAACCTTACCAAGCTATTCTATCTATCACACCTAACCTTACCAAGCTATTCTATCTATCACACCTAACCTTACCAAGCTATTATATCACACCTAACCTTACCAAGCTATTATATCACACCTAACCTTACCAAGCTATTATATCACACCTAACCTTACCAAGCTATTCTATCACACCTAACCTTACCAAGCTATTCTATCTATCACACCTAACCTTACCAAGCTATTCTATCTATCACACCTAACCTTACCAAGCTATTATATCATACCTAACCTTACCAAGCTATTATATCATACCTAACCTTACCAAGCTATTATATCACACCTAACCTTACCAAGCTATTAGCTATTCTATCACACCTAACCTTACCAAGCTATTATATCACACCTAACCTTACCAAGCTATTATATCACACCTAACCTTACCAAGCTATTATATCACACCTAACCTTACCAAGCTATTATATCATACCTAACCTTACCAAGCTATTATATCATACCTAACCTTACCAAGCTATTATATCATACCTAACCTTACCAAGCTATTATATCATACCTAACCTTACCAAGCTATTATATCATACCTAACCTTACCAAGCTATTATATCATACCTAACCTTACCAAGCTATTATATCATACCTAACCTTACCAAGCTATTATATCATACCTAACCTTACCAAGCTATTATATCATACCTAACCTTACCAAGCTATTATATCATACCTAACCTTACCAAGCTATTATATCATACCTAACCTTACCAAGCTATTATATCATACCTAACCTTACCAAGCTATTATATCACACCTAACCTTACCAAGCTATTCTATCTATCACACCTAACCTTACCAAGCTATTCTATCATACCTAACCTTACCAAGCTATTATATCATACCTAACCTTACCAAGCTATTATATCATACCTAACCTTACCAAGCTATTATATCATACCTAACCTTACCAAGCTATTATATCACACCTAACCTTACCAAGCTATTATATCACACCTAACCTTACCAAGCTATATACTATCATACCTAACCTTACAAACTATTCTATCACACCTAACCTTACCAAGCTATTCTATCACACCTAACCTTACCAAGCTATTATATCATACCTAACCTTACCAAGCTATTATATCACACCTAACCTTACCAAGCTATTCTATCATACCTAACCTTACCAAGCTATTATATCACACCTAACCTTACCAAGCTATTATATCACACCTAACCTTACCAAGCTATTATATCACACCTAACCTTACCAAGCTATTATATCACACCTAACCTTACCAAGCTAGTCTATTCTATCATACCTAACCTTACCAAGCTATTATATCATACCTAACCTTACCAAGCTGGCCTAACTCAGTGACATAGAAATACACTACTGCACTGTCAATATATTGCAGGGGGAGAGAGGGAGAAAGATGAGAAGGGGTGAGACACAGTGATAAACAGAGAGAAATGCAGGGAGGATGATAGCAGGATAGAAAGAGAGAGAGGTGCAGGGAGGATGATAGCAGGATAGAAAGAGAGAGAGGTGCAGGGAGGATGATAGCAGGATAGAAAGAGAGAGAGGTGCAGGGAGGATGATAGCAGGATAGAAAGAGAGAGAGAGGTGCAGGGAGGATGATAGCAGGATAGAAAGAGAGAGAGGTGCAGGGAGGATGATAGCAGGATAGAAAGAGAGAGAGGTGCAGGGAGGATGATAGCAGGATAGAAAGAGAGAGAGGTGCAGGGAGGAAGATAGCAGGATAGAAAGAGAGAGAGGTGCAGGGAGGATGATAGCAGGATAGAAAGAGAGAGAGGTGCAGGGAGGATGATAGCAGGATAGAAAGAGAGAGAGGTGCAGGGAGGATGATAGCAGGATAGAAAAAGAGAGAGGTGCAGGGAGGATGATAGCAGGATAGAAAGAGAGAGAGAGAGAAAAGGATGGAGGGGTGGTGGTAGCATCAAACAATCGGATTTGATACTTTGTTTGCTCGGTGATGCAAACGACAATGTGCTCATCAAAACCGTCTAGCGATTACAGACACCATCCTACGCTGTCATTGGCCCGAGTACTAATCTCTCACGCTTCTCATATGTAATGCCCTAAGACGAAGCGTTACTGTTAAAATAACTGTACTTGCTGTTGTTAACTGTACACGTGATGGCAAGCTTCGTAGGGTGTATGCCAAAACCAGGAAGAGGTTTGGAGTATCAGAATGCTATATCACACACACGCACACACACTCCTTCCACACCATGCCCTACCTGTGACGTCGAGGGGCAGCAGGTGAGCGGATGTCCGTCGTCCCAGGTGCCACCGGGGTTTCTCGGCCACGGGGGGTCCTAGAGAGGTACTACTCCACACCACCAGAGGGCGATCTGATCCACAGGGTGATGGGGAGGGGGATGGGTCTACACCCCTATTGATTCCTACTGAGGAGGTCTCATCCTCCTCACACACCTGCCCCTTAGACGCCGGCTGGAAGGGAGAGGAGAGGAGAGGCGAGGAGAGGAGAGGAGAGGAGAGGAGAGGCGAGGCGAGGAGAGGAGAGGAGAGGCGAGGAGAGGCGAGGAGAGGAGAGGAGAGGTATTCAGATTCAAAATCGCTGGAAAGCAGAGAAGGCTGGAAAACGCCACACACTGCTGCTCATGCTCCCAGGTGATATTTATTTACAACGTTTCGACCCTTAGGTCTTCATCAGGCATCCATATCCCAGGTGGGGGTGGAAGGTCCTATATATAGGGGCAGTGCCAAGAGGAGACAGTGTTCAGCCTGTGGATCCAGAAAGATTCCCTTTGAAGAAGTTTCTTCTCAATGTCCCCAAGGTGCAGTGACATCTTGACCTTTTCCAATGTATCTCAGAGAACTAATAGGATGTCCAGCTTGTACAGAGAAGGCTGACATGAGATGTCATTTGGAAACCAAGAAAGAATTGTGTGTATTTAACTTGTCAGCCAAGCCCAACACTAGTCATATCAAATGAAAGTCTTCAGTAAGTGTCACCGATCTATGCATTATCTTATTATTGCAAATATTTTGAAATGTAGGTAACTCATGACTTCTCATGATAATACATTTATGAAAACAGTGAGAGAAGGATTCCGACAAAATCAATTACAAATGTTTTCAACAACTTTTATCTGGACTATATTGGCACCAAAGGACTAGCAAAAGTTAAGTTAAAGTACCTGTCCAGTGAAAATCTCACTTTTTCACATTGCCCGGTGCCCCGGGTGGGTGGAGATTTCTCTTTAGGATCAATGGAATGGTCAAAAAAAATTTGTCAACCCTGCACACCCAGGGCCATGCAAAACGAATTTGCCTTAAAAGTTAGATGTCAAACCATTAATCTTGGGTCAACGAGGGGAGTGGGGATCTAAAATTTATAAAATTGTAATATATTTTGTTTTATGCAGACTAGCTAACAAATAAGAGCAACTTGACAAATGAGAAAATAGATGATGAGAATTTGCTGGTAAAAAAGGGGAGGTGATAAAACCCTTTATTTGTATTTGCTCCATGGCAAGGCGGCCAGGTGTAGGTCACTAGTTACCACAGCCACAAAGTCCCAAACCACATCTATCTCTACATTTTCTGTTCTTAAAATCAGATTTTTAACCTGTCACTTTAACCCTAACATTAACCATACTCCTAACCTTAGCCTAACCCTAACTCCTAACCTTAGCCTAACCCTAACTCCCAACCTTAGCCTAACCCTAACCTTAAACATACTCCTAACCTAACCCTAACCTTAACTCCTAACCTTAGCCTAACCCTAACCTTAACTCCTAACCTTAGCCTAACCTTAACCTTAACTCCTAACCTTAGCCTAACCCTAACCTTAACCATACTCCTAACCTAACCCTAACCTTAACTCCTAACCTTAGCCTAACCCTAACCTTAACTCCTAACCTTAGCCTAACCCTAACTCCTAACCTAACCCTAACCTTAACTCCTAACCTAACCCTAACCTTAACTCCTAACCTTAGCCTAACCCTAACCTTAACTCCTAACCTTAGCCTAACCCTAACTCCTAACCTAACCCTAACCTTAACTCCTAACCTTAGTCTAACCCTAACCTAACTCCTAACCTTAGTTTAACCTAACCTTAACTCCTAACCTTAGCCTAACCCTAACCTTAACTCCTAACCTAACCCTAACCTTAACTCCTAACCTTAGTCTAACCTAACCTTAACTCCTAACCTTAGCCTAACCCTAACCTTAACTCCTAACCTTAGCCTAACCCTAACCTTAACTCCTAACCTAACCCTAACCTTAACTCCTAACCTTAGTCTAACCTTAACCTTAACTCCTAACCTTAGCCTAACCCTAACCTTAAATGAAGACCCAAAAAAACACATTTTTGTTATCATGAATTTGTACAATATAGCCCATTTTGACGGTTTTATCTAGTGGAAACCCAAGTGTAGACTATTGAGAAAAGCTGTTTGGCTCTCAGACGACTCGCGAATAGAAAGAACTTTGAAGCAGGTGTTTCTGATTAATAAACAGTGCCAATAAATAGGTAACATTTAAGTAAAACCCAGCTCTGAAACAAATGTGCACGTCATCTCACAGGAAAAGACATGTAAGACTCTCTGAAACATCGGAAGTCACACATTCAGATTTGGTACTTCAAGCCCAAATATATCATACTTTAACTAAAATGCTCACTTACATCATTGTGCAACATCATTTAAGTAGATAAGTAAGTAGGTAACTGTAAAGTTAAATAAAGGTGTAAATATTTACCAGGAAGATGAATTCAGGTCTCTTGTCGTTGAGGGAGATAGGGGAACGACTCAGGGTGGTGGACGTGTCGTCAGAACTCTGGGAGGACACTGTGGGGTGGTGGAAGGTCTGGCCTGTTAACTTGGTGTCATACAGCTGCTCTTCAAAGTCTGTAGAACACACACACACACACATCAGAGCTGGTCAAGTTGCAGAACATCCGTCCCGTTAGCTGCTTCTTGAAGACTGTTCAAAGCAGAGACACCAGTTAGTCACATGCAGTAAATACACACTCCAGAGTTACCAGAGTTAGCCGGTTAGCCTGCTGGCAGAGTGGAAGCTTGGAGAAGTTGAGACTCAACACAAAATAACAAAATGTGGCATCCACCTCTAGTCTGACTCACTGTAAACTCTATCCCCCTCCTCTCTCTCCACCTCCTCTCTCTTTTTCTCCTGCCTCTCTCTCTTTCTTCCTTGCCCCTTGTTGCTTCTCTCTCTCTCCTCCCCTGCTTCTCTCTCTCTCCTCCCCTGCTTCTCTCTCTCTCCTCCCCTGCTTCTCTCTCTCTCCTCATGTTTCCCACTCTCCTCAGGACTCCCCCTCAGGCCATTGTAAACATACTGATTACCATTCCACAACCCCCCAACCCCTAAAACTCCCAAAACACCCCCACTAGCCATTATTTTGCCCCAAAACACACTCCTCCACTCCCCTAACCCCACCCCCTCTCCACTCATCCCTGCAACCCCATACTCCCTCCCATTCCACACACACACAAACACGAGCATGCGCGCAAACACACATACGCAAACACACACACACAAACACACACATGCAAACACACCCCACCCCAAGCCCTGGACCGCCCCCAAACTATTTTTTGGGGTAGGGGGGGGTTGAAGGGGTAAAGGGTTTGGGACAGGGGTTGTGAGTGAACTTGCTCTCTGGGACAATACGGATGCCTTCCGCCCAGTGTAGGGTTGCCTAGCAATTCCAGTAGCACGGAGACAATGGAACAGCCCTTTAATCAACAATGGCCTGGAGCGAATCCCCTGACCAGGGAAGAGGGGCAGACCTGGCAATTGACTCTAGTTTGAACAATAATGACCCCCTTACAGGGAGTCTGTGGTTGCCAGGTCTGGTTCTAGTCTGGCTAAAGAAAACAAATCTGGCAACTTGATCACCTAACTTTACTTTTTAATTTAACCTTTTTGTATTACGAGGACAAGAGACAATAACAGCAAATGTAACATCCCCAGTTAACTTAGTACTCTTCAAGAGGAAGTTGAACACGTCGTGTACTACTGGTTGTAGTCTGGTAACTTACAAAGCCTTACTAGTACCCTTTATGGTGAATGTGGAATGAATGAGAGTACCAGCAACAACTTCTTTATGACTTTGATGATTACATTTCGACACATGTTGTGTTGCATATGCTGCACTGTAATGAAATCTAGCCTGAGTGCCAGTCCGTATATGCTATCATGTAAACTCCTTGTCATGACAAAAAATGTTTGGCTTTGACAATGACCCATTGAATTGAGTTGGAAAGAGCACAAACATATCTGGGACCAGGCTAGACGAAATCTGCTTTGTGGTGCAAAAAAATGGAAAACTTAAATCTATGCCAGTCACACACACACACACACACACACACACACACACACACACACACACACACACACACACACACACACACACACACACACACATACAGACACACACACACACACACACACACACACACACACATACAGACACACACACACACACACACACACACACACACACACATACACACACACACACACACACACACACAGACACACACACACACACACACACACACACACACATACACACACACACATACAGACATACACACACACACACACACACACACACACACACACACACACACACACACACACACACACACACACACACAGACACACACACACACACACACACACACACACACACACACACACACACACACACACACATACAGACATACACACACACACACACACACACACACACACACACACACACACACACACACACACACACACACAGAGTCTCTCAGACGGTAGCTAATGTCAACAGACAGATGTTCAGCTATAAAACATACAGTAAAACTTTCAGTCTATTCAACACAAAGGTACGAGTCCCTATTCTCATCCAAAACTGCTCTTAATGGGAAGTACAGACAGATACTGTATGTCCCTGTGAATGTAGGAATGCATCATGGTATAGAAATAGAAGAACAAGAGAGGTTCTGCCATTCTATGGTGGCATTGCAAGGAGCACAGACGGCTATATCTATTTTTTTTATATTTTTTACCTTTATTTAACTAGGCAAGTCAGTTAAGAACAAATTTGTATTTTCAATGACGGCCTAGGAACAGTGGGTTAACTGCCTTGTTCAGGGGCAGAACGACAGATTATTTTACCTTGTCAGCTCGGGGATTTAATCTTGAAACCTTTCGGTTGCTAGTCCAATGCTCTAACCACTAGGCTACCTGTCGCCCCTATGGTGAGTGATAACAATTAAATTAAATCTGCAATGTGCAGAAGGGAAGAAAAAACACAACAACAATACACAAGTAATACACCAGCTCTCTTATGAAAAATAGGTTGAAAAATAAGTTTCTCTCAATGACATTTCTGTCTGTAAATAATGCAAATATGGAGGAAAGTTTGTTTGACTCAAGGATAACAGCAGCTCTCTCCCTAGACATGACTGAGCATCCCAACACTGTCTCTTTCCCTACACGGTGCACTACTTTTGACCAGGAGCCATAGGGCTCTGGTCAAAAGTAGTGCCCTACGTAGGGAATAGGGTGCCAATTGGGATACATCCTCTGTCTCGCCCTCAGGCTAACGTAGTGTTAGCATTCCAGTGGAAAGCGTATTTAATCCTGTTTTAATTAGCATAACCATGCTAACATTTCCCCCATTAAAACATATTATGCAAAAACATAGGGTCAAAAGTAGTGCACTATGTGGGGAATTTGGGACGCAGACCCTGGAGTTGCTATGACCGTATTGCTTGCTAGCTACTGTTGGTTATGCTATAAATACTCAACTGGAATCATTCAACTGAATACACAGAACACACACACAAAGAAGAATTAGCCAATTAGCGAGATGTGTGACGCCACTCAAGCTCAAGTCACCAGACCACAAGAGATAGAGGGAGGAGAGCAGAGAGAGACCCACACAGCTAGTCCACACAGTTACTGTTAGTAGGGTACACTACAGTATAGTGAAGGAAGGACAGAGGGGCCATTGGGTGTGTGTGTGTGTAACAGTAAAGTGCAAGGGTAGGGGTCTATGTAACTGTGTTAAAGGAGGTAGATGGTATCAGTCTGGTATACAATAACAATGTTCCCTACTGTTTTTTGAACTGTTAAAACAAGCAGGACCACAATGGAAATTAGTCTCTAGACTTTGTGTTTTAATCCTTATTTTTTTGTAGTCTATTGTACACTATTCCCTACGGGCCCTTGTTCCAAGTCCTTCTCCAATACTTTTGAATTGCATCTTTCATTCGTCAAATCAAACAGTGATCTGACATCATACCAGTGACATCATACCAGTGACATCATACCAGTGACATCATACCAGTGACATCATGGAGCTGGAGATGGATTCCAATCTTCCTTCCCCTTTGACCCCTTGACCCAGTCCCCCCTTGAGCCCGTGCTTCTCATCTCCTTGCCTGTGTCATTGTCTCCTTACCTCTGTACTTGTATCCTTTCCTCTTTCCTTGTCAACCCTCCCTTCAAGTAGATAAGTGTCAGTAATATTGCAGCGATATTACCAAATTATAACTGCCAATAATTTTCACCCAGGTCACACAGTAACTCCATAAAATTACATAACTGCACAAAACAACCCAAGGAAAAGGCTACTCATCGATAGTCAATGTTCAATCATGAGAAAAGAGCAATGAGACAGAGGATGCCTCCCAAATGTCACCCTCTTCCCTATATAGCCCACTACCTTTGACCAGGGCCCATTACCTTTGACCAGGGCCCACTACCTTTGACCAGGGCCCACTACGTTTGACCAGGGCCCACTACCTTTGACCAGGGCCCATTACCTTTGACCAGGGCCCACTACCTTTGACCAGGGCCCACTACGTTTGACCAGGGCCCACTACCTTTGACCAGGGCCCATTACCTTTGACCAGGGCCCACTACCTTTGACCAGGGCCCATTACTTTTGACCAGGGCCCACTACCTTTGACCAGGGCCCACTACCTTTGACCAGGGCCCACTACCTTGACCAGGGCCCATTACTTTTGACCAGGGCCCACTACCTTTGACCAGGGCCCACTACCTTTGACCAGGGCCCACTACTTTTGACCAGGGCCCATTACTTTTGACCAGGGCCCACTACCTTTGACCAGGGCCCACTACCTTTGACCAGGGCCCACTACCTTTGACCAGGGCCCACTACCTTTGACCAGGGCCCATTACTTTTGACCAGGGCCCATACAGTTCCCCATGACCCGATGAAGCTATGTCATACTATAATTGTGAGGACTTTTTGGGAACCAACAACCTAACCCCAAACCCTGACCTTAACTCTAATCCTAACCCCAAACCCTGACCTTAACTCTAATCCTAACCCCAAACCCAAATTTAACTCTAATCCTAACCCTAAACCTGAAATAACACAAAATGTCCTCACTTCTCTAAATTTGGTTGGTTTACTACTCTAGTGAAGATTTAGTATAGTAAAACGTGTACACACACAAACCACATACACACACACACACACAG